>JAJHUR010095904.1:0-10965 GCA_027495735.1 Lutjanus campechanus | reverse complement strand
TATCGCCACAGGATGGCTGTCTGACTCTGTGTGATATCTGTGATTAAATGCATGAAATTATAACTAGCTCAAACTATAAACTACAAAGGTGAGGATTGCATCAAACTATCCAGAAATGAGTCTTGGAAAAAGATACAGTGCTTAAACTTTGATTAGGTGTGTAGTTTACCTTTGTTGAGTCGTGTTCTTTTGTTGCAAGGAATCCAGGAGAGGGTCTATTTCTGATTCGAAGTATTTATTTGACATTGGCAGAATAGAATGACATGTACATGTGATCTTTCTCTGATTAGAAACCACAAGCCACAACACAGTCTAATTGTAATGCAGTTAGCTGTAGTCACCCTCAAAGAAAGAGTGACAAATCTTAGAAATACATTGTATTTTATTTAGAAATGTGCAAACTATCTAATTGGTCTATAGTGATGGGGAGGGGCCGTGGTTTAGACTTAGCTCTCCCTTGTTGGTTCACCGGGCAGGTCTCGTCCTTCTGACACGCGTCTCCGCCAATCCTGGAGGACAGCGCCCTGAAATGTAAATCAGCTAGATGCCTAGTGCCTAAATTTGATATTTTGTACGCGACTGTCTGTAGAGTTTCATGTCTCGGTCTAATGCCAGGTTTGGCTGGCCCACTTCCCATTTGTCCATTACTTCTAGACTTTGCGGAGGAAGTGTGATCTGGGGTTCATCCTGAGTGTCTATGCAGTTTCATTAGTTCATAAGTTCATCACTAGGAATGTATCTATGTGTTGCTAGGTTAATTCTTCCACAGAGAGTTTAAAAGTTCAATGCTTGTTTTTCAGTTCATGTGGGACATAGATCAATGCATTAGTTTCTACTCCTGACACCTTCAAAAAAAGTTTCAAGTTAGTTAACACACAGAAATTCAGTCTTTGCTCAGGAATTTGTCCTGAATTTAATCTGGTCTGGTCTTCCATCTGGTCTTCTCGTTTATCTTCACCAGGGTGGGAGTAGGATAGAGCTGATATGATTCCCATAGCTGTGGTGTGTAACAGATAGAGGGACAGACAGTGTGGAGAGACAACAGAGAGAGAGAGTGTGTGTGTTTTATTGGAGATGGAGTAATCAGTTCATTAAGAAACCTCAGTCTGTTTTGTCAAAGAAATGGTTCTTTGATGTTTGGTGAGTTTGGGGTCTCTTCCTGCAGATAACATCCTGGCCGATCAGAAGACCTAAAAGCATAATTAACGACCCCCAGTGTAGCTGTTAATCTGGTTGGGGTGTCAAAATGCTGGGTTTTCCTAGGACGGAAATCAGCAAACTGGGGTCTGGAGGGTTTCACATTTGACACCTTTACCACTCTTGGTGCTGTGGTGTCTGTGAAAAAGTTTATCCAACTCGGGGTGAGACTGGGCAAAGCCATAAACATTTCAGTCCTCTGAGTGACCAGTCTCACCTATGTCCATTTACTCACATACAGAGTTCAGAGGGTTGTTTCTCCTACAGCATTCCACAGGTGCTGTCTTTTGAAGTTAGTGCTGGTAACAATCTGGATGGTCCTTTTCCTCTTTATCCCGGAGGACACGACGTCCATGATTTATGAAAACAATCTGAAATGTGGACTCATCAGACCACAGCACACTTTTCCACTTTGGATGTTGTTGATATATGTCTTTCTCTTTGCTTGGAAGAGTCTTAACTTACATTTGTAGATGCAGAGACAAACTGTGTTTACTGACAACAGTTTTCCAAAGTGTTCCTGAGCTCATGTAGTATCCTTTATACAGTCATGCACAGTCCTCAGACTTTTAAGCCTTGTTCTCAGACTTTTGTTCTATAATCTTCATTGACAACCATATAATAACTTTGAGAATGATACAATATAATAAACTAGTTTTATTTGACAAATGCAGGAAACTATTGCCTTTACATTGTTAGGAGCCTAAAATGAGGTATTTTCCTATTTTTCATCAATGAATAGTGTTTGCACCATGTCAATGTGCTTTTCATTTGATTCCTGGTGTCAATATTGTACAAAAAAGTGGGTTCATTTGTCTTTGTATGTTGTCTGGTTCAGGAATTATTTTCATTTGCATGGAAATCAATTCAAATGCCATAGGAACCCAATAAAACATTAGCTGACCATGGCAACAATACAAATTCTCAACTAGACACCATTAGGGTCCTAAGTAAAACAAGTTACCAAAAAAATAGCTATTTGGCTGCATGGGAACTTTTTTCTCCTATTAGACTTGTATGTGTGTCTGTGACAAATTCTTCATCACAGGTTACTTAATGATGTTACTGAGTAAATGACGTGTGCCGATTGTGTCTGTAGATCAAAGTGACTCAGAAAAGAATCTTAGTGATGGTGGAACTAAAGTTTTTACTGTGAAAAAATATGGTCCTACCATAAAACAGCTGCTTTTAGAATGGACTTTGGTTCAACAGCACCAAAACAGCTAAATAAAGTGTTTTAACAATATACCTGAAATATCTGAAACCCATTACGTGAAGATTCAATAAGGTAGTTTGATGGAGCTGGACTGAGAGGACCCCTATGTCTTTCATTCTTTCTGTGTCAGGGACCAAGCACTGAGGCTATGCAGAGAACAGGAGTTTGTTGGAAAAACAGGGTTTTTTGAATTTACCTCAAAAAATGCAAAACAATATAAACCAAGAACTTAATAACTAGGCCTATTAAAGAGGTCAACAAAAGGGTGTTAACTGAACAAACTGACCTAACAAAGTGAAACACGAGGGAACATATATAGTGGCTTGGACAAACCATCTAACACAAAAGGGGAAAACAAAATGGATGTTAACTAGAACTAATACACAGGAAAAACTAACTAAACCCAAATCCCCAAATCCCCAAATTTGTGTAGGCCGCCAGTCAAAATACCTGGATCGACTGCTCTCATCCATTCAGCTTGTCATTCTAAGATCTGCTGCCTTTTAGCTCAGAGCATTCCCATTGTTCTACTGTAATATCCCCTGAGATTGATTATTGGATGTCAGAAATTAAGACTTTTCAGTGGCCACTACAAATACAAGAAAAGAAATTGCAGTGTAGGCATCAACACTGGCACAAGGACGTGTCATGTGGAAATTATGTTCAAAATGAAGAGTGTCACGATTAGATGGTAGGGTGTGAAAGATGACATGATGGCATGTTATGCAGCATGGAATTAAAGTCAAAATAAACTTATGACACATTTCTCATTAAAACCTAATCACCAAATGTCATTGATTGTTCTATAAACTTGCAATGCAAGTGTAACCTGTTTCTTTTTCTCCAGTCCAAAAGGTAATAAAATGACTCATTAGAACAAATAATGACTGATGGATTGAGGGACTGTGTTGAAACTTCAGTGGGTGGCAGCTTTTTAATTCCAAACAGCATGAGGCATAAAGTGAGTTTGAATTGTAAATGGTTCAAACCTGGCAAGTCCAAACCTGCAGATGCTTATTTAGTGCTACAGGGCAGTAAATATCTTATTTATGGCACCTTTAGGCCATCAGAACAACTGAGTTTCTGTTTGATGAAATTAGTGTTGAGTTTTCATGATTTCCTGCCAACTCCGACTGCCACTGTCATAATCATTGCCATCATTCTGGTGATTCCAACCTCCTTGTTTGCAGTCCCAGGAGGCCCTGGTGCTGAAGCAGCTGGCAGAGAAGAGGGAGCGTGTACAGGAGGTTCTCCACAAGGCGCGCGAGGAGAACGACATCTTTAGCAAGAAGACGGAGGAGAAGCTCATCCAAAAGATGGAGGCCAACAAGGAGAACAGGGAGGCCCACCTCAATGCTCTCAAGCAGCGGCTGCGTGAGAAAGCAAGTCTTCCCGTTCTCTGATCATCTATGACTACAAAACTACTATGTTATGGTTACTATGTTACATTTAGGCACAAAAACTACTTGGTTAGGTATAGGCACCCAAACTACTTGATGATATTTAGGCCCCAGAACTACTTATTTAGGTATCGGCATCAACACTAGTTGGTTATGTTTAAGCACTAAAACTACTTGGTCAAGTTTAGGGACTGAAACTACTTGGTTATGTTTAGGCACCAAAACTGCTTAGTTAGGTTTAGGCAACAAAATAACTTGGTTAGGTTTAAGAACCAAAACAACTTTTCTAGGTGTAGGCACCAAAATCTACTTGGTTATGTTTAGGCACCAACACTACCTGGTCAGGTTTAGGAACTAAATCAACTTGTCTTGGTTTAGGCACCAAAAACTACTTGTTCGCGTTTAGGCACCAACATATTTGTTCAGGTATAGGCATCAAAAGTAGTTGGTTATGTTTCAGCATTAAAACTACTTGGTTCAGTTTAGGTACCAAAACTTCTCGGTTAGATTTAGGAACCAAAACACATTTCCTAGGTTTAGGCACCAAAAAATACTTGTTCAGGTTTAGGCACCAAAACTACTTAATCAGGTTTAGGCACCAGAAATATAAGAAATATTTGTTTAGGCATAAGCATCAAAAGTAGTTGGTTACTGTTTCAGCACGATCACTTCTTGGTTAGATTTAGAAACCAAAACAACTTTTCTAGGTTTAGGCACAAAAACTACTTGTTTATGTAAAGGCATCAAAACTAACTGGTTATGCTTAAACACTGAAACTACTTGGTTAGGTTTAGGGACCACTCAGAGTGACTCTAAATTTCTCCACTTTGGACATGAGTAGCTTCATTTCCCTAAAATGAAACAGAGCAAACAGACCATTAGGCCTCCCCAAAGCACAAAGTGTCTGTCTCTTTGCATAATGTTTCTGAAATGTTGCCACGGCTCAACGGTCGGCTGCACTCTTTAGAGATTACTAAAGATTGTGCTTTCAAGTTTCATGTTCCTCAGAAGCCCCACCTTGAATCATTCTTTTACTCCTTAAGTTTCATTTTGCTTCGGGCTTATCTGACACTTAATGACTCTATTTTGCAGGAAGTCCACGCCGCTGAAGTACGCAGGAACAAGGAGCGTCAGGCCGACCTCTCTGGCTGAACACGTTTTCTACACTCTGGCAGTGGATGCTACTTTTGAAAATCCTGTGTGTCAAAGTTTTCCTGTTGTTCAGTATTCACCAGTATCATCCTACAGTGCACTTTCCAGGACTCAAACTAGTACTTAATCAGCACCAAATAAAGTTACTCATCTGTTTCGATTTTGGTCAGCCACACACATTTAACATATTCTGACAGCAGAGTCAAGGACAACTGAAATAAAGTCCAATCCTGAGCCAAACATGGTCTGTGTTGGGTTTATCTGAGAGTGGAGGAGGTCATGGGTAATAACATTATCTAAATATAAAACAACTGCTCTAGTAAGGAGGAATAACTGCAATAACACTGTCACTAACTGAAGGTGAGTAGTTGGAAAAAAATTCTTTCCAGATCAGTATATTGTGAGTTTGTCTGGACACCTAACAGGGCCACCCCAAGCCTTTTTAGGGCCCCGGGTGGATTTTGTTTTAAGGATCCCCCTCTGCACCTGAGCTGACTTTCAAATGTGGCCTAGTGTGCTCACTTAAGATTCTTCAGCCCAAATATTTCAAGCTATGAGGCAGTATAAAGGGCTAATACAACATTTTAAAGATATTCTGCATACTTCAATGTGTTTTTTTGAGCTGTAAGCTAACTGATATGACTGTGTGATGAAACACATAAATGCTGGCGTTAATATTGACATTTCTTACCAAATTTATACAAATCCACAATTCATGGGTTGAAAATGGCTCAACATGCTGTCTATTATTTTAAATCATCCATAGTTTTAAATTAGCACAGAGTCGACCAGATGTCATAACATTTTTGTGTGCAAACCTTGAAGTTAGCATCGGGATTCTTCTTCAGATTTTGGTTTAGTGCAAAAAACAAGCTCAGTGGAAAACTTTGAATTTATCATACTGATGCAGAGCAAACACTGTACAATTTGAGACAATTTTTGACCTGATTTTTGATCTGCCCGACTCATTAGTCTGACCCGCCTTATTAACACTGCTGATATAAGCCTGCCATTGGTTGCTTGGTTTCAGTTGGCATTGTGCCATCCCCTATCTAAGTTTTTAAAGTTTTAGAAGTTTGACACATTTCAGCCTTTTTAGCATTATTGCTAGCAAACAAACTTCTACCTGCCTCTGAGCTTTCAAACAATTCTTTATTGAAATTCATCAATACAGGCCAGTTTTTGTACTGACTCATAAGGTTTTATTTCAAACGTGTAAACAAACAGTAAAATAAAAGCTCTTATACAACTAATTCAATAAAAAAAAAAAAAAACACAGTTCACATGCTCAAAAAGGAGTAGGAAGAAGTATGCACTTACTTATTTCATATCTCATTATTATGATCTTATTTACACACACACACACACACACACACATACAAAAACTACAAAAACACACATGTATATACATACACACACTGTATTATCTGTTATGTATTGTATAATTTTATGCTTATGTGTCGGACTCACACCTGAAATGTGATTGGCTACCACCAGTGCCCCCCATTATACTCTACTATGGTTGGTTATCTGTCCAGTGAGAGGAGGGACTTGAGATTGAACCAACTGTTTGAGTATTTTTAAATGTGGATTGTTTTGTTTTGTTTTTGTTTGTAACCTACTTTTACATTTTTTACATGGTTAATAGATGTTTCCTTTATGCTATTTAAAAAAAAATCATACACACGAAAACTCCCCAGAAAAATATTTTTTTTAATGGTGGAACGCTGAGGATGAATTTCGGAGTCTCACAGCCTGAGGAAAGAGGTAGAATGGAGGTACAATTTCTTTTAGAGGGTTTAAACAATAAAGTGTGGAGGCTTTATATGTTGTGTTTGGTATAGGGCCAATTATCTTTTAAATTAAAACAAAAATTACGTACATGCCACCCCTGCATTAAGTCACCGCCAAACTTGGGCCACCCCAGTCAAAAGAGTCTGGACACGCCCCTGCTGTACACCCAAACAAGTCAAATAGAGTTCAGGACGAAAAGTCATGCGCAAACTTAGCTGCACATTCATTTTTGTATCATCACATACTCCTCCTGCTGTGGACCTTAATGTGAGCGCTCTCCCATCATGACTTTTCACCTTGATAGATAAGACACCATTATCTCATGTCCTTGGTACTTTCCACAGAATTCACTGATGGTTACATTTTCTGCAGTCTTCATGGGGATTGGGCACACATGCATTCCTCCTGTTCCTGGGCGTCAGACACACCGGAGACATGTGAAGCAATTAAAAAAAACTAAGCTTGTTTTATCACACAACTATTAAAAATGATTACATTTTATTATCTATACATGAATAAGAACAAACAAATGAATGAATAAGAAACACATCTCCCACAAAGACATCTCTTGATCCAGAGTCAAATAGTTCCCCCCCCCTCAGATTTATGAATGAGTCCATAGCAGACTGAACTTTAGACTCCTGTTCAGGAGGAGGTGTTTTGGAAATCTCTGTGCAGCATCGTGCAGCTTCATACGGCCGCTATTGTTCAAATGAGGAAGCTGAGCGGGCGGAGCAGCGGGGGGGTAATTCCGTGCACAGCGCATGCCCATCACTTTATTAACATGGTGCTGACGCAAAATACAAGAAACGAAACTTAACTCAGACAGACGGACAATCTCCGGTCATCGGCACCGCACGTAAAAGCAGGTCAGTGGGACTCGAGCCGCTCCAGATGTGCTCCGCATCTGCACACTCACACCGACTGCTGCTGATGATCACACAAGTGTCATATTAACTTCAAACAACACAGAAGAACTCTGCAATCCCCGCGATATTACAGCCTGTATGAGGAGCAGCCTGTCTGAAGGTAATTATTATTATTGTTATTATTGTTATTATTATTAGATTGTTATCACCCAGGAAGTTGTGGGCGAGCAGTACCAGTAGTAGTAGCAGTAGTTGTAGTAGTTGAAGCAGGTGTAGCAGTGCAGGACAGGGATACTCAACTTACTTTGCCTGGGGGCCTTTTTTGCAGAATAACAGGACGCCAGGGGCCAGTTAATAAACAAACATTAACAAAAACGTTATTTATTTAATAATATTTAATAACTGCAACAGCATTTTAGTTGTAAATGAATGAAACACTTAAGTGCTGGTATTCATACTGACATTTCCCACCACATTCATAAAAATTTGCATTTCATTGGTTGAAAATGTCTCAGCACGTCACCAACTGTTTCATGAATAGAGTAAATGTAAAGTGCTGGAGGTATGATGCATTTTTTGTGTGTGTGTATATATGTATATAAAAAAGACACTAGGTTTATTGAAATGTATTATTATTGTTGTTGTTGTTGTTGTTGTTGTTGTTGTTGTATTGTTATACCAGTACCAGTAGTAGTAGCAGTAGCACTTTGTAGCAATGTAGTCAGAACAGTAAACCTGTGTGACAGTTGTGGACATGAATCAACTTGCTTTGCCTGGGGGCCATCTTTGCAAAATGACAGGACACCAGGAGCCAGTTAACAATCGAACATCAATAATAACGTTATTTATCAGATAAAATCAATAAACATTAAAAGACCCGTAACTCATTAAGAACTCTACTGACATTTCTCACAAAATTATAAATTTCATTAGTTGAAAACGACTCAACACGCTGCCTGTTTTAAAACATCCTGAATCTATCTGTCAATCTATAGAGACTTTATTGAAATGTATTATTATTCTTATTGTTGTTGTTATATTGTTGTAGTAGTAGCAGTAGCAGTAGTTATAGCAACATTGTTGAAACAGTAAACCTGTGTGACACTTGTTGACATGACTTCAGGACAGGGATACTCAACTTGCTTTGCCTGCGGGGCCGCTTCTGCAGGAGGCCATAGGCCAGCTAAACGAACATTAATAATCACGTTATTTATCAAATTAACAGACTTATTAACTGAATTAAATTGGTACAAAGATTTGCAGATATATCAGATATTTTACTGCGTTTAGCCCTTCATGGTACACATTGTGATGCCAGTTGGTTGGTTGTTTTTGCAATTTTTTTTTCCTAAAATAAACATTTAAAAAGTAAACATAATTTGAAGATTTTTAAGAAATATATATATATCTATTCTAGGTTAAACTTTATGGTGTGTTACCTAAAAGAAACACCAAACCATAATGGTAAGGAATGAAAAAAGAGAGTCAGTGTTTAAAATTTGAATAAAATTTATGATAGTACTGATGTTAAATATTAAATTGCCTCATCAGTTGGAAATTGTTGCCATGTGAATAACATTAACATCAAAATGAACTCTTGTCATAAGTTTGTACTGTTGTTGACCTGCCTGTAAGAATGACTGTGCTCTATTAAAGCACCAGAACCTCCTCAAAAAAAGACAGTGAATCAACATTGCAGTGCTTGATCCTTTGTATTACATTTAAACGCTTGTTCTCAGTTTCCTGTTGTGTGTGTTTCCTGACAGACAGGATGTTGACATCATTAGTTCTGTGGCTGCCGTCTTTGACTCAGCTAAAATAAAAATCAAATATCTCATCTTATCTAAGCTTATATTAGTTGATCAGTATATAAACCTAAATGCACAACACTGTCATGGTAGGAATCTAGGCAACATTTACATTTTAGCAGTTATCTAACACTTAATTATCATATAAAGTACATTAAACAATTGTGTGAATGTGAATCCATTTTTTCCAGATTGTAAAATGAAAGAATAAGATGTTCTCAGACCATTTTTGTGGCTGGAGATGATGGAGTTTAACAACGAAGGCTGCAAAAATGGGATCCAATGTTACCTCTGGAGAGTCATGTGACAAATTAAAACACTGCTGTTTGTATTGCACCATAATTTTGGATGTATTGTGTAAGTGTAAAGGGCCAAAAACGGGTATGAAGCAACACTGTACTTCTAGAGGGTTAAAAACTGCAGCTGCTTTTAGTTGTAAATGCTTTGATAGCATTTTAAAGAGTTTACACAATATTAAACAGATGGAAACTTTTTCATCATCCAATCACTGAAAATGATCAGAGGGCCATGTGACATCCTGCCAAGGGCCAGATTTAGCCTGAGGCCTTCAATTTGAGTATCTCTGGTGCAGAATGTTATTTTGAAATATAAATATTTTAATACTGGTTATCTTGATAATTGTTGAATTGTAGGACATGTATGTTACTATAAAAATGTTACAGTACAATTTGACTCTCACTCAGTGATTGTGTGTTGCTGTCTATGGTCACTCCTGACGCTGCATTTAAAATGCACAACTGCGCCATCTAGTGGATTAAAGACAAAAGGGGAACCCAACCTAAAAAAAACCTAATAGGATCAATTCAGCTGTGACTTTTAATTATCTTTCATATCAACAGACTTATGTTCAGTGGTAGATGTAGTATTCAGATTCTTTAAAGCAGAAATACAGATGAATGGATATGGATAAAAATGCTCCTGAATTCAAGAATTCAAAGTCTTACAGCAAAACTGCAACTAATACAATTATATAAATACACTGCAACAGGATTTTTTAAGTCAAATGCTTTTAATTTTACTTTTAATTCTCAGGAAAGAATACAGGATGCATTTTACCCAGTGCATGCCGCTTTCCGGCAACACATTCCTTAAGAAACAGGAATTATTCTCTCCAGGAAATCTGGTTTGGTGTGGCTGTGTTGTTTTCTGGATTGGACACAGTAGACTTATAGAGTCGTGGGGCTTATACACACTGAACAGTGTCCGAAACAGGCTGAGATAATGACAAGGGTAAAACAAAACAAAAAAAGTGTGGAAATTTGGCATTTAATCATGAGAAGTGCAGGAGAATTGTGATTCTTGGGAGGAAATGGGCAGAGGGCAATGGAAGGTTGTCCTGGTGAAATCAAGAGTGTCTGCAAATACAGAGATTCTGATTTAGGTTCCGTTCAGGTCAAACAGAGTCAGTGTGCTGCTTCCGTGCATGATAGCTTACTGGAAAGGCTCTGCTACACTAAATGGAAGAGGACCTAAATCAGTATCATTGGTGTTTACCCTGCTGTTTTATA
>JAJHUR010095903.1:0-11514 GCA_027495735.1 Lutjanus campechanus | reverse complement strand
TTCATCTTTGAGATTTCTTTTAATCCACTGACATTACTAACATCATCGACTTGCAGAGCTGGAGAGCTGCCACAAACCCACTGTTTTACATATATGCATACGTGAGTTCCAGACACACTGTATTTTTTATGCCTTCATTAAAGAGACAGTTCACCCCAAAATTAAAAGTACACATTTCCCTTTTACCTGTAGTGCTGTTCATCCTTCTAGTAATTTTGGTGTGAGTTGCAGAGTTTTGGATTTATCTGCCATGGAGATGTCTGCCATTTCTCCAATATGATGGGACTAAATGGCACTCGCCTTGTGGTGCTCAAAGCACCAAAAAATACATTTAAAAAACTCAATACAAATGACTCTTTCCAGAAATAATGACCTGGTAGTCTTACATAGCCAGACCTCTCACCACAGCGTTCAGCACTGGTGAAAGGTCTGACTTCATGCATACTCATTCTGGTATAGGGGGGAAAAAAAAAACGCCTTGCCTTGTTTGGATTTCTCGAAACCAATCACAAACATCTTGGGTGGTGCCAGGCCCAGGATGCAGTGAAGATGCTGCTGTAAAATAATGTTGAGGGGGAACTTGTTTTGGTGGAACATTTACACGTTTGGAGTTGAGCTCTGGTATTAAAATGACTATATCCCTCCAACAGAAAAGGTAACAGCTGTTGGCTGGTTTATGTTTGTACCATTAGCACCCAAGCGCTGATTGGCCGTTTTCAGAGTGTGGGTTGCAGCTCGTAGGTTGTTCTTGTTTCCTGGGGAATCGCAGATAGCAGACACCACGATGCTGCTTAAAGCAAGTGAAAAAAAATGACAGGACTTACACCAGCAGTGTGCATGTGGTGAGTCAGACTAATGATCTGGTCCACGCACCTTGTTGAGAGCAGTTTCATGTAGTAACTATCCGGTACAGTTTGTAAAAAGGGTTGTCGTAGTCTTGAAGTTCAGTGGGACTGAAGAAGTCTCTTGGATGAGAGGCAGAACATCTACAAGAACTCTACCAAATCCGGTTGCCTACGGCAACCCTTTCTACCATGACCGATGCCATGACCTGGATTACTGAGAATCTACACAGACATATTCAGTACAGTCTTGATGCTCCTTAGATAGCAGCAAGATGCTCCTCCACTGTAATGCAGTGCACTTTTTCATTTCTCTATCAATTTATCCATTTTCTAAGATGAACAGGTATCTATACTTGCTATTAAAATTGAAAGTATTGTGTTTTTAACAAAGTTAAACAATAATTCATTGTTAGCAAACGAAAAAACTACAGCACCCATGAAATTGTTCGCTTAGGCTTACTGTATGCCATTGTAACCATATTCGCCTCTTTCTATTCTCTTGGGATGATCTATTTAAAACAAGTTCGAAGGTGTGTTATTGTTGCAGCCACGTCTAGACTGTGAAGATTGACAAGTCTATTCTCATAGCCCACCACTCATCTGTCAAGCCAGCAGTATAGCCGGTGACTGTCTAGGGCTTGTGGGAAATGGTGTTTATTAAAGGCAGCAAAAAACAGAAATATTGAATGAGCAACAATATTAAATTGCTTTTTAAAAGTTTACCATCCCCAGACAAATGAGCACACAGTTGAACAAAGTTATGTTGCTCAACTGTGTGTCATGTGTGAAATGAAGTGCTGCAAGTTTTCTACACTCCAAGAAATAAGGGTTCCAAAAGGGTTCTTCCTGAAGGGTGGAGGTTCTACCCAGAACCATTGGCTTCTGAAGAACCAAGGCAGTTCCAGGGCTGATTCGGAGCAAATGAACCTGATCTCAGCTCTGAAAACCAGTTCCAGAGTGGCACTAACCCTTTTCTGGTCTAAGAGTAAGAACCGCTACATCAAGGGCTGGGGGCAGGACTATCATGAGCAACCAAAAGGAAATGTTCCAGATTGTGGTGGGGATTTTGACCCAGGCTAAAAGCTGATAATACATCACTTTAAGTTTTAAGTTTTAATGTTTTTTCAGGCAAAAGAGTAAACCACAAGATTCCCCAGATCTGACCAGTTTATCCAAATAACATCTGTTTAGAAAGTTTGCTGCAACGTGGAGTTGTGAGGGACTGCAGGCAGGATCCTGCAACCCGCATCATCTCAGGTGAAGTGTCTGACATATTAAATGCATTTAATAAAGTACATACTGATGAGTAAATGTATAAGCAGCATTTAATATTTTTCAGTCAGTCGGAGCCCGAGTACTTCTTCCAACACAGCAGGTCACATAATCTGGTGGGTTAGATCACATCGATCAGTTGTGACAGTCATGTCTTGCTTGAGTCCACTTCAGTCAGTCTGCTGGTAATGGTAATGGCTGGTAATCGTTCATTAGTTGGCTGTAGTAACAGTAGTTAGTAGAAGTTAAAAAGTTGCTGGGAAACCAGAGGCATGTACAGTAACATAATGACTTGTTCTCTAGCCTGTGGAAAAGCAAGCCGGTTCTTAGATGGTTCTCAAGTTGAACAAACTCTGAACAGGCACTAGCACCAGAACTAGCACTAGTTTTTTGTTGTTGTCAAAAAGGGGTTTAACGGATGGTTCTAGGTATAACCCTTTGTGTTTGGTTCTAGGAATGCTTTTGAGAAAATATCGAACTGCGATTATTTTGACTAATATTGTAATTGCGGTATAACTTGCGATACCAGAGGGAATGATCATTTTTACATGTTGGAAAGAATTACCAACCTATTGCAGGTTTAGAGGATCAAGTAGATTCTCAGGCTGTCCTATGTGGGGCTGCACGATTTGGCTCAAAAGTCACATTGTGATTATTTTCAGTGAAATTACGATATGCGGTATGATTGGGGAAATTATCAGTTTTGCATTACATTTTTCATGTTCGCTAAAAAAACTATTAAAATCATGATGATGTGATATTTATTGAGGTCTGAACCAAACAAACATGTTTTCTTTCATCTGGAGAACAAGATTTTTAGGCCAGGTCATCTATGCAGCACAACCGTACATCATTATGATGCTGTTTTCTCAAAAAGGGTTCTCCTACGGGGACAAGCTAGATAACCCTTTATGGTTCAAGTTAGCACCTTTATTTCAGTGTACTTGTAGTCAGGACCTGAAAGTTCCAGTTTGATTTCTCTCTCACTCTGTGCTGTGCAGAAGGGGAAAGAAAATAGTCCGGCTTGTAGGATAAAAGCATTTATTTACGTGGTGGTGGTGGTGGGGGGGCCCATATGGCTTCTACACTTGTGTGTTTTAGCACAACAAACTGTCACACTCTACAGTATTAGCAGGGGAGGGTGTAGTGAGGCCCACGCATGAACATGAACATGTATGTCGACACGAACAGACCAGCGTGAACATGTGAGGATGCACACTGTGCCGCTCCCCGCAGTCGCTCTGACTCGCTGCTCGTCACCCTGACAGCTACAAGACCTCTGGAGAGGAGCGTCTCCATCTGTCAGCGACCGCTCCTCAGCGCTGTATCGAACACTGTGTTTGTTATCACGGTCGATTCTCATGGCACTAATGTGTCAAGTTGTTAGGAGGAAATTAGGTCGTAATCCCAGCAATGATTTGATGTCTATGTGTTATGATGCTCTTTGTGTTTGTGTCTATGATTAATTTCCCTCGCTGCAGTTACAAAATGAGGAAACATGAAATCCTCTTATGTGTCAGCTTTAATATTATTGACCAGGGGATGAGAGTTTGCACCTTAACTCGTTCCTTTCCAATTATTCTTTCTGTTGGTTGAGCTGACTGGAGGAATTCCAATGACACAAACAGAAACACATTCAGATTGTGCCCACACTACACTAATTACACACAGCACTGGCTGACTGACTGTGTTTTATTGCTCAGAGGGAGGAAATGAAGCTGTTCTTGCAGGCTGGAGGACGAGCTGCGTGGCTTCAAGCTTCTTTTTAGTCACAAAGCTGTTGGCTGCCATCCTTTGACAAATAAATTATGTAAGGTAGTCAACCGCGAGAGACAAATAATTTTTCGATCCCCTTTGAATTGTGCTGTGAATTATACATATGTTTTTCAATTTAAAAGAAGGCAAGAAAGTTGTAGTTTGTCGTTATTTTGTCCTAAGTAGCACTGTAAAAATATGTAATTGGAAAAAAGACAGCACAGTAGGGGTGCAGCAGATCCTAAAAGTCATGGTGCAGATGGTATCACTGTTTTGTGTCATGGATCGGGTCATTTTTTGGATCAGCAAAAAAGAAAATAAAAAGATGGGATTAGGGTTAAATTATTTTAAATATACACTCTGATCTGTCTCTGTCTGTACTTGTCACCATAGTAATGTAATGGTAAATACAATAATAATAATGATAGTGATAATAATAATGTTAATAACAATAATATACTTTATAATAAAATTACACTGCAATTATGCTGTAGTGTACTATAGTACATATAATAGATAATTATACACTGTACAGTGTAATACAGTACTCCACTCTGTAGTCTCACTCAATGCTCCGCCCACAACACTATCTGAAGTCATGAGTAATAGCCTATCAACTAGGGATGCGCACGATTAGTCGACTGTACGATTAAACGTCCCCTCTCTCGCTAGTTGGCACCAGAATTACTAGTCGTTTAAACTATTTATCAATATTTTAGTCATGCACGATGTCAGTTATCTGTCGCCTCTAAGATTTTGTGCAGCCACCCGCCACTAGTCGGGGCTGCGGCACTGTCAGACAGCAGCCTCTCTCGCCCAGCGTGTACGGCCCAATCGCCTAGGCAACGCCAGGTGTTTATATCAACAAAGTCAGACAGATGACAGTTCGTAAAACCAGGGTGGTTTGGCAGTGTTTTAATCTAGACAATGGAAATAATGTTGAATGTAGACTGTAACATAATAAGCTGATATATAATCACCCGACTGAAGAAACATGTGACCACATTAAGCACAGGCACGGATACAAACCTGTAAGCCGAGCTGCTGCTGCTAGCACTGCAAATGTTAGCCACACTGTGTAGCAGACTGGCAGCTAACGTCAGCAGTGGGTTATTTACCTGCAGACTCCGTGATCCTCTTCGATCTGAAACGGTGAAGCATTTAGTGAGTTGCTCTAATGTTTTGTAAGTTAATGTGTATAGTTTGTATTGCATATTTAGCGCGCATAGCGCACATTTCAGAGGCATTTAAAGTACGATTAGGCTATCGTTGACTGTGATTAACGGCTTCTAATGGCTCTTAACATGCACAGTATTTTTTTCAGACAGTGTTTAACATTATAAATTAATAAATTCTGCTCAATTTTAACTGCTTTCTGACTGTTTTCTTAGTGTTAGATTAGTCAACTAGTCTAAATTAAATTTAGCGTTTAATCAACAGGGAAATTAGTCGCTAGGAACATCCATACTATCAACACTGAAGGGTGTGATTCAGACAGAGAGACAGAGACACAGAACTGGTCCGGTGAGCTGAGCAGAGCTGTGTGTAGAATGTAGCAGATGTTGCTGAACATGCAGTAAACATCACAATCTTATGATCTGTTTCTATGACAACAGCATGCTCAGTTTCCCAGATACACCACTGAAAATGCCCGAAATCACAGTCGGGATTTCACTTGCTAAAAGCATTGTGGCGGCTTTTAAATCAGTCGCTCTTCCTTTGTATTTTTTCAAGACTCCGCTGCCACACAGAGATAACCTGACATGCCAGATGGCTTGTTACATGGGACGTTTAATTCATGGCATAATTCAAATGGGATCAAAAAAATTATGTTTCTCTATTAACTCTTCTGTACTGTTAACTACCAGACATATTGGGTCACTCCTTTGGTTGGTCAGTCGATTGAGCATCCCCGTGATACTGCTGTTGTATACTAACACAAAAAGATACAATATACGGTACAAAGTGGGACTTGTATGTTGCTTCAATGCTGCTGTTATGTTTAAGTTAAGCTAATGGATCAGTCTCTTGACTCTTTTTTTGGGTGAACCTGAAACTGGCTTGGTGACATGCCGGGGCCATGGTCCCCCAATACTATATAAGCCCCTCAAACTATCACTTGAACAACACCGCCTCACCCTCCCTAACAGTTAGTTACAAACGTACCTTCAGTGACTCTCTCAGTCCAAATCAGCCCAGCAGTTCACTTCAGCTCACTTCAGTTCCAACAACCCGACACGGAAGAAAAAACAAATACTCTCCTGTCACTGTCCTCTGGCTCTGGTGGCTCAAACATGTCTGGACATGTACAATAAAGCTACCAGACGGAGTTTCTGTTTTTCAGGCAGTTTCAGGTGTGATTTTTAGACCTAATTTTATATACTTAGCGATTTATTTTTAATCACTCAGATTTGGCTGGGTGGTTAATAACACATGTTTCTGTGGTGTGACAAACTCTGAAAACACTTTTATCGTTGTTTAAATATAACTGTATCCAAAATAAAGTGAGATCTCATCCTCACAGACAAAAAAACTGCCTCTTTTAATCTCTAACAGTCTCTTTCTTTTTGTTGCAGAAACCTGTTAGACATGGACACCTTCTCCAAGTCAGATCCAGGTAACCGCTGCCATTCCCTCATTCATTCTACTAATCAAATTCAACGTCCATGTTTGTAATTTCAGCTCTGAAGTGATTTCACATCCCCAATGCCACTTGCACAGCGCTCAAGCTGAATGTGTTCAATTTCATGCGGCGATTATTAAATCACCACTTCATTCACGCACCTTATCAGCACACAGCAAGCATCAGTGAGCAGTAACACAGTGAGTGTCTCCCAGAGCGTTTACACATACAATACAGCAGCCCAGTGAATGAAAAGCTGCGTCCCAGGGGTCAACTGGCAGCCTTTTATCGAGTCTAGTTCCAATTAGGGCAAAAACATTGGTGGAGGATTATTGACACTTAATGACTGTTGGTTACACACACACACACACACACACACACACACACACACACACACACACACACACACACACACACACAGACATGTTTAAATAGGTAATTTTTGGAGACTAGTCTCAGAATTGGGCTGCATTTCCAGCATACAGTTTGTTGTTTGACGTTCAGTTTTAATGTCTGATTAATTGCCCGAACAATCAGTAATGTGGCTGTTTGGTTTAGTTTATTTGATCTTAAAAAAGGACAGTGTGCAGTGACATTGATCATTTACAAGACATGAAAACATGGTTGCAGCAGATTTGGTGAGACACTAATTTCCATCTGTGGTGCTACAGATGGTCTGCCTTTTTGTTTGGTTGTTCTAATATTATTGGAGCAGTGTTTTACATGCTGTGGCAGAACTAAAACAAGTCCTCCAAATTAAACAAACAATTCACCCACCCCCTTTGTTTTTTTCCCATGATTTTGAGACCTAATTTTATATACATAGTGATTTATTTTTAATCATTCAAATTTAGCGTGGAACACACATTTATTGTTGCTTTTGTATTTATTGAACTTGAAGCTTTTTTACATGTCATTTATTGCTGTTTAGTCCAGCGCATTTTATATATTTTGAACATGGTACAATTGTCAAGCTGCTTTTGTTGGCTTAGCTAATGACCTTCGTCATCATGGTGATCTTTCTCATGGTTAATGTGTGAAACAGTCACTGTTTGGTTAGGTTTAGGCAACAAAACTCTTTAGTTGGGTGTAGTAGAAGATTACCCAAACCCAAACCACGGGTTATATAAGTAAGGTTACATACGTGACAGAAGTACATCACATTTCTGTGACGGAAGTACATTACGTAAGTTAACTTATGTACTAAAGTTACAGTAAGTGTAGGTTTACCTTTAGTTTTATATGGGACACAAACTTCAGTCTCCTGGGTGAAAGTCCTGTGTTTGTCTAAAATTTAGATTAGTTGTGCAGCCCTAGCAGACAGTTACAGTACCTAACACAAGGGGCTCTGTGTGAACTTTGCATTCAGTTTTGATCAAACTCAGAGACAGTGATCTGAAATGATCACTGTCATTTGTGCTGCGTGCCCAGATGCCTGTGTTATTTAGCCAGGGTCCAAGGTGGCAGAATTTCTACAGTGGAGTTGCAAAGTTAGCATGACTCACAGGGAAAAAGGCCACAAGATGATGCCAGTTGAAAAACACCAGAATTTTCCTTTAACAAACCAACAATTCAATCATACTTGGATGGGCTGAATATTCAAAAAAACATTGATGTGTGAATGTTACATAGACATGCAACTACAAAAAACAGTTCTTAAAGGCACTGCTCCAAGTGTGTGTGTGTGCGCGTGTGCGTGCGTGTGATATACAGTATTCTGCATTTTGGTGCTTATAGTGCTCTATTTGCCTGAGGTTTACTGTATGTGTGTGTGTTTGTCATCAGTGTTGTTCAGATGTTTGATAGTGAGTGTGTGTGTAAATGCTGTTGGGTGGTGTATTCCAGTGTGACTGTGTTTCTGTGTAGCTCAGATGAAGGAGCCTCAGATCTCGGTGTCAAAGCACACACAGCACTATCACCAAAAGAAAAGAAATTCTCTTTGAACATTAGTCGTTCACTACAGCCCGACAAAACCGGGCTGAGCCTGCGCTGTTTTCTGCTCCGCACAACAAAAAGTCAAGTCAAAACAAATCGAGTGTGAAGCAGGAGCTCTAACATCAAATCCCCCTCAGGTAGAGGTGCTCTGTGGATTGCAGGCTATTGTGTAACAGTCACATTTGCAGAGGGGAACTTGTTTGATAGCTTTCTGGCACAAGAGCCTTTTTTATGTAGAGAATAAGCTGTGACACAAGGCTCTGTGAGAGTTCAGGACAATGGATGCAGAGATGAGAGTGACTGAATGACACTTTTAGTCTAGTGAGAGAGCAGGGAAGCAGAGCGAGTCTGGGAAATGTAGTGTTAATGTTATGTAGCAGTTGTCCTTATAGTACCACTGGCACTGATACACCTCAGGTGAGGTGAGGTCTCATGCTACATTAACTGAAGACCACATATGACAAACTTTTTTGATTAATCTAACAATTATTTTTGTTATTATTCAATTATATAACATTTAATTTAGCTAAAATACATACCAAAAACCTGTCTCATTAATATTTCAATATCGTATTCAATCATAATCCTGAAAAACAGACACATAAAGCACATGAGAATAATGATAATGTGGTAAATTTTAAAATTTGTCTAATTTCTACCCTATTTAATAGACTCCATGTCAGATGCCTGATCAGAAAAATACGGGACCTCAAATTCAAAAGGAGCTGTGATGCATATTAATTTAATCACTAATCACTGCGTCAACCCTTCACTGAACTGGACAATCAGTTCTTTGACGTAAAGCATAAACTGGTTATGACATGGAGTTATTTCATCACTGGAGTCTTATGCAGGTTAGATGATCACTGGCAGTGTATTTTTGCACCAGTGTGGGCCAAAGAAAATACTTTTGTTGTTTTTCTGCAGACTGAAATGAATTACAGACCGTCTGTAACATTATTTTTAGCCACTTCTGACTCATTCGTGGCTGATAAAGTGAACAGAAAGTACAAAACGGTAGAACAACACTGTTAGATGACACATGGTGTAAAGTTAACAGCAGCGGTGCAGACATCACTTTAAACACGGGGGTGATGAAGAAACTAGCAAATCTATCTTAAGTGACTTCTACAAACAGAAACATGTTCCACATGTTTAATCCCTATAAATCATGTTTGGGTGCTGACAGAAAGTAAACAGGACGATGCTGCTGTTGCAGGAGGAGGAGGACAGGACGCTCGGTGCTTCACTTTCAGCACTCGTGTGGAGCAGGTTGTCCTGCTGTGAGAAGTCACGTCCATGAATCCATGCTCTGACCGGGCGCAGCACTTCATAGCGACGTGTCAACGCATGATGTGCAAATCGATGTATTTTTGTAATCGTACGTCAACGAATGGCCCAAGCCTCATGTATACTGTAGCTTACTCTAAAACACAAAGCGTGGTGTAGTATTAAAATGTTCAAATTGTTCTTTTCCTATAGTTTTGCCATGCATCACAAGTCAAATCAAGTCAGTTTTATTTATATTGCCCAGCGGTCTGCAACCTGCAGCTCTGGAACCTCATTTTGCTTTTTTGCCCCACTCCAGTGGCTCTCTGTAGCTTTGACAAAAATGAATGGAAATGAATAACCGTTCTTGTTTTAACATTTTAATTTTTATTTATCATTGTTGTAGGTCTGATGTGATTCTTACATTCTCCAATAGTAAAAAATGTGTTACATATACATTGAATATAGCATAATGTTTTGATATTTTGTCAACTATAGCCTACATCTATGGCTGAGTAACCTTTTTCTAAATTTTGCCAGTGGCTACTCTTGGGTCTTTTTTAAAGAAGAAATGTCCAAATTATCTACTTTCAGCTTCTTAAATGTGAGTATTTTCAGGTTTCTTTACTCCTCTCTGACAGCAAACTGAATCTGTTTTGGCTGTGGACAAAACAAGACCTCTCAAGACATTTTTCTGACTTTTTATGGACCAAAGAAACAGTCAGTTAATTGAGAAAATAATCGACAGATCATTCAGTAATGAAAATAATGTTGTTTTATTTGTTTATTTGACAGTGCACAGCTTATCTGTTCCAGAGTTAGCTTATAGGCTAATTTTCATCTGCAGTCCCTGGACGGGAGACAGAGAATAACTTCTCTGCTAAAAATAAACCCTACACCTACACTAGTTGCACCTCTAATTGTTAGATATTAGGGCTGCGATATATTAAAAAAGTCATATTGTGATGATTTTTGACTGAAATGGGTTTGTACCAAGTTAGCATGTTTTCTTGCATCTGGAGAAAAGATCTGTAGGTCAGGACATCTCTGCAGCTCTACAGTACTCCATTATAATGTTGTTTTATCACACGTTCTCTTCACTTTCCTTGACTTTGCTTTTGCACGAGTCCATATTGCAATTTTGATAATATTGTGATTAATTTTGCAGTGCTACTAATATGTAAGAACTCCCTAAAAAAACTGTAATCACAGTAAATACGCATGTTCATACTAAACTTATAGTGCAATTGAAAACGATGATAGTAAATATGAGTTGAAGATTAATTTCGAATATCTGTATCACCATGCAACAACAATACAACCTTTTCAAGATTTTTTTTCTTCTTTACTTTATTGGATAGTAAATAGTAAAGATGCAGACAAGTTAGAATCACACCAGGGAAATTCGATGGTTACGTGGTATTCACTGTCTACCAGGGCACCTACAACAATACAGCCTGTGCAAACTGACATGCTAGTGGCTCTGTGAGGCTATTTAATACTGATTTAACTGTGAAGCTGCTGCTCAACAACAGACTCATGGTTATCAAGCTGACTACTTTAACTTTGGTTAACCCAAAGAGGGCAGCGACAGCAGAGAGAGACAGCAGAAGAAAAGCATGTCGACCTGTTTCACAGCAGCCACTTTGATGTGATATAGTGGAGTAAACACAGGTGTTACCAATGATACTTATTAAAATCCTGATCCATACAGGTCAAACAGAGTCAGGGTGCTGCTGCTGTGCATGTTGGCTCAGTGGGAAGGCTACACTAAATGAAACGGGAAGCTTACTCTCCTATTTCATTTCAATATCA
>JAJHUR010095902.1:0-10445 GCA_027495735.1 Lutjanus campechanus | reverse complement strand
CCAGGCAGAGCCTCCGCTGCAGGCAGGTCTCGGCTCCGAGCTAAACGAGCGAACAAGAGTGATTCGTGCTGGGAGGGGCGGACAGCTCAGTGCAGGGAGAGTGCGACGAGCTGAGCGTCAGGCGGCCAGACAGCTCTCTGACCTGAGTGAACTCAGAGAGCAGAGTACTCGCAGGGCAGACAGGTCAGGGCAGAGAGCGCGCTCCGAGCTGAGCGAGTACTGACCTTCTGTGAGTGTCGTACAGCCGGGGGCACACCGACAGCTCAGTGCAGGGATCGAGCTCCAGGCTGGTAGAGTAGTATTGTCTTGAAACAAGACCCAAAAGTAGATGCTTTTCTCACAAGACCAGTTAATACAGTAATGAATTCACAAATATTGTTAATATAAGAGTGTGAGTGACACACAATCTCGCCTCATCTTCTCAGTTTGCAGGCGGGAGGGGTAAATCAGTGAGCACGTTCACTGATGTGAGGACTCAGAGGCTCAGTGAAGCGACTCTCAAGTTACGAACGATTTACTCTGCATGGAACTCGGACTGGTTCTCATGAGTACACAACCCTCCAACCTACCAACACACAGAGACCACAGACATACCTAACTTCACTGCCATCTGTGACAACAAGAGTGAGTGGAAAGGTGAGAAAATGAAAGTAACTAAAGCACCTCTGGCTGCATTTTTTATTCCTGCCTCTCTGTCTTTAAAGTTTCTCCCTCAAGCCATCAACTCTGTCAACTCTCTGTGGAACAAATTATCTGAGTATTAATAGACTGACACACACACGCACACACTCACTCTGCCAGCTTTCTTTTAATCTGCCATGGGAGGAAGATTATTAAAACCTTAACACGGTTTGAACACTACAGAGCAGCTGTCCTCCTGCATCCACTTACATGTGTAGTGAGTTCTGTGTAGTGAGATGAATATCTGCATGTGTTAAATAGAGTCAAACTTGATATACCAGCCTATAACAGCTATATCAGTCTAAACTGGTATCAGCATATAAGTAGTCCGATATGTGCTGATATAAAAACTTTTCTTTTTTTCCTGGACAGACCATAATGCAGATTTTTTTAGTTTTATAGCCAGCATTTTTTGTACATTTGATCATTTTTTCTTCAAGCTCAATAATTCTATACTTATTTTATGGTTCTTTATTTCTCGATAGTTCTCAATCTGGACAATAAAGTTTATTGTTAAACTGTCAAATATCCTGCTTCCATTACATATCTTTGTCACAAGTGTTTGATGAGCACATTTGAGGGATCATTTGCAATATTCTTTTAAATCTTTATCAGCATTTACCCCAAAAATCCAGAATCAGTCAGCCAATAATGTGATAATGTCTAATGAGTGTCATTGCTTCATGCAACTACATATAAATCACCTGCAACATAACATATCTCTAAGAGCAAAATCCATAACAGGTCCTCTTGGTTTTCAGGTCAGTATATTTGATAAATTTTTGACCACAAAAGAAAACAAGAAAAGATGGAGGAAAAACTAAGAGAGGAAAAGTATGAGAAGGATAGAAGGGAGGAAGGATGAAAAACCAAGGAAAACAAACCAAAATCGGAGTTTGGATGTACAAAGTGGCAAAAAGGAAAAAAAAATGAAGCATTGAGTGTAATTTGTGAGATAAAGTGAAGGGGGGAAGAAAAAAGATCAGAGAGTACTGGTGTGTGTAAAAGTTTTTTTTGTTCTTTGTTTTTTTTTTCCGTGCCCCCATCATGTCACCTTGTTCTTCCCACCTTTTTCATCCAATCAGACACACACATATCACACACTTTTTCCACTCACACACACATATGCACACACTTCCTACATGTGAACACAAACACACGCACACACAAGCACTCATTCGCATTAGTCTCAAGGTTGCAGATTGGCAGATGGTACAGAGAGTGTCTGCCATCGTCAGTCAGGATGAAACAGGAGGTGAACCTGAAAACCTCTGTGTGTGTGTGTGTGTGTGTGTGTGTGTGTGTGAGACAGATGGACAGATGGCACAGTTCGTGAGGACAGTCCAAATGTCTAAGACAGCTTTTAAGTATAAAACATAATCCAAGATGTCACTCAGAGCTCTACTCTCATTAAAATTTTTGACACTTTTCCCACATCTGCACAGGTTTGCTCAACACCTGCTCGCAAATGTTAACTTTTACTTTGTTTTGGGTTAGTTTCTAAGGGGATTTAGTTGATACCCTAACCGTTTGAAAACAATAACAAAGACTTGTCATTTAGATGGCTATAGATTGGTCCTGAAATGCTCTACTATATACCAAGTTGAATAAAATATTATGAGGTGAAGTTGCCAGGTCAGTGGCTTTTCCATTGGCACTTTTGGCCTTGCCTAGTCAAACCGTTCTACGCTGATTTTGCATCTCAGTCACCACCAAGCAGTGCTGTCCACCTGAGACAGACAATCTCCGGAGTAGGGTCAAGGTACACCTGACCTAGAACTTTAATCGGGCCTGAAAAGTTGAGCCCAAAAAGGCCCAAGTCTGACAAAATTCTGTCCGAACCCGACCCGAACTCGTCCCTCATTAGCATATTCCAGTCCGAATCCTATTAGAGCCCAACATTTTCCCAAGCCAAATGGTACAGTAAGAGTTGGCAGCTGTTTTTCATATAGCCTTTGTGATAATGTAAGTAAATATTCATAATTTTTTAGACATTTTAATGCAGAAATGTTACATACAGCTTTAAGTAAAAATAAAATGGAGGAGTGACCAGAGTCATTCAGTATTTTCTCAAGACTTCAGAGAAACTGAAATTAATTAAAACCAAGGGGTCAAGACAGGACTCACGTTTTTATGTACTTAAACTGTAAATTGAATTAAAATGAGCCAGCAGACAAGGTCAGGTCGTAACAATTCCCAGTGAGCAGATTACAAAACTGTAAGTTCTTTTATATTTTGATAAACATTATGATCGTTCCACACAAATCCATGAGTTAATTGGTAAATTAAAGCTGCTCTTTGAAAGCGTCAAATGATCAAGCGTTCCTTCTATATGAGCCTGTTTTGTCAGCAGTGCAGAGGTGACCTGGGTCGGTGCTTAGTCACTGTTTCTAATCAGCTCTCACGGACGACTGCACGGCCGGAAGCAGTAGTCAAGGAAACAGTTGAGACCTCGCTACCTGCTCCGGCCTTGGTAACCTGAGGAACTGAGGTTTACACCTACCTGTTTGGTCAGCTGCCCAGCACATACACTTCAGCGACAAACACATTAGCATCTGCACACATGCTCACTGACCGGTCAAGCTTTGCAAAAATGGTAAATAAAAATTCAGAACATGTGAGTTTATCACTAAGGAAGTTTTGCAAACCTTGAAGATACAAATAGCCTGGCCTGAATGAATGAATAAACATTATTTACAGTATATAGCACCTTTCATGTACAGCTCAAAGTGTTTTACAATATCACAGCAAATAAAAACACAACAAAATTCACCCACAAAATAAAATTAAATTAAAAAAGAAGAAAAATGAGTAAAAGTAGATACACAAGGAGGAGCATGTATAATGTTCTAGTCCATAGCTGTTTATAAGCCATATTAAAAAGATATGTTTTCAGTTGCTGTTTACAGCTGTCTTCTGAGTCAGCAAGTTTAATGTTTAAAGTATTTCAAACTTTGGGGGCTTAATGGCCCTGGGGGATAGTTAAAAGAGCAGCTGTGGAGGATCTAAGGGTTGTGAAGGATCATAAAATGAGAGGGAGTCGGGGACAAGGCCATTCAATGACATAAAAACAACTTTAAAATCAATTCTAAAAGATCCAGGAAGCCGGTGTAGATTATATAAAACAGGAGTTATATGATCTCTCATCTTAGTTTTTGTTAAAATCCTGTCAGCAGCATTATGAATGGTTTGTAATTTTGCAGTGGCTGCTGTTGGTAGACCAGTGTGTCCAGCATTACAATAATCAAGACGACTAAAAACAAAGGCATGATCTCAGTCGAGGTCTTACCCTTGCAATGTGTAAATGATTAAAGGCAGTTTTGGCTAATGAATTAAAATGGGCAGTAAAATTGAGGTCCGAATCTAAAATAATACCAACTTGTGACCTTCTGTGTGAGACCAGATGTTCCAGGTGAGCAAGAACAGAGTCCTTCTTATTCTTTGGGCCAACCAGGCGTATCTCAGTCTTATCTTCGTTTAGCTCTAGGAAGTTGGTGCTCATCCACTCATTAATGGCTGACATACAGTTAGTTAAGTTGGACAGAGTATTTGGGTCATCGGGGCTCACAGATACATAGCTGTGTGTCCTCACCATACACCATGCTGATGGATTAGGGTTCCCAGCGTCAACATGTGTACTAAGAACAGCAAAGGTCCCAGAACACTGCCTTGTGTCACACCATAGTCAATATTTGCTGTTTCTGATGTACGTTCCCCAATCCTGACATGGAATTACCTTCCAGTAATATAGGACTAAAACTAGCGTAGAGCAGTACCAGAGAGACCAACCCATTTCTCAAGACGATCAAGTAACAGATTGTGATCAATAGTGTCAAACGCAGCACTGAGGTCAAGGAGAACGAGGACAGACACATTTCATTTATCTGCATTCAATCTGAGGTCATTTACTTAACAAGAGCTCTGTGCTGTGGTCTGAAACCAGACTGAAAACGGTCAAGAAGGCCACGAGGGCCATGGATGTCTTTATCCAAAACTTGTGTTGCAAAGTTTTTAAAGTGTTTGAACTTTAATGGAATATTTTACGATCAAATTGTTACTCCTGGAAAAAAAACTGATTACTTTTGAGGATGTTTTGCTTTGGTTTAATGAGATTCTATAATTATCCAGTTTACATACATTCAGTGAATAATTAATCTGTTGCTTGTCACAGTTTCCACTCAGATTCATGAATCCTGTTCCAGTTCATGATAAACTTTTTCTTTTCTTGATTAAGTAACTTGTTTGTCGTTGCTGTTTGTCTTTTTAGCCTTTGTTCTAACAGCCTAAATGAATCTTAATTAATTAAATGTGCTGCATGTGACAGAAGTGACACAGATGTATTCAAAACAGTATTTATGTTGCACCATGGAGACGCAATGAAAAGACAGCGACTGATTGCCTAATGACAGTTGCAGAATCCCAGACTTTCACTGCAGTTAAAATTTTATTACATAAAGCTGGGCTCAGCTCAACAATCAGAAGAGAAATATGGGCCCACGGAGATTTAAAATCGATATTTAAGTGTTTATATCATATAATTATTGATATATGTTAGGCGATTGACAATGTAACCTAATATATGTCACCTTTATGCCAGTGTCTGGCCCAACAATGACAAAAAAGGTATTTTAATGGTAGAGTTTGTTTTTTCTCAAGTGATTTGAATTAGTTGATGACACTTTCCACACTCAGGAGCACTACTAAACTTGCATCCAATATGGATTTATATTTTAACTATTTATTGGGTTCCTTTTAGGTTTTGCTGTTATGATCTCAAATGCAATTTTAATGTTCTTTTAATGTTTTATTTTAATGTATTTTTATGCTCTTGTAAAGCACCTTGAATTGCCTTGTGTCTGAATGATGCTTTATAAATAAACTAACTGAGCATAAAAGGAAAATACACCCGTTCATCGGAGCCAGCTGTGTGTCTAAGCGACAAACCCAGCAAGAACACCACCTCAGTACTGTTGCGTACTCCCTGTCATCAAACTGGCCACCATTGGCCCTCGGAGGCTGTGTTCGGTCGGTTCAAGTCAGCTAATACGTGAAATTTCTCCTTATGTGTGAAGCAACCCAATTTCAAAATCAGACCGGATTTAGAAGAAACATTAAGAAACATTAGAAAAATGTGAAGGATTAAGTGTATTGCTGCACTGAACTCATGAAAATTGCATGCAAAGTTCTGAGTGTACATGTTTCGATCAAGCAAGCAGGTGTAATCGTGTGTCTACCTCAGGAAACAAAACTCATTTCAGTTTGTGCTCTAAAAGCTGACATCAGAACAAGAGGACCAACTGTTGCCATTCTGTACAGTGAGAAATATGAAATGCATTTGTCTTTGTAAAACCATTCATACTTATGAAATATAGAGTGCAGGGTGAATCATAGATTCATAGAAAGTCATGAGGTTCATATTATTCTGGATTCTATTATTAAAATTAGCGGAACCTGCTGCAAAACCCTCAAAAAGCAGTGAAAGTATTTCAGTTGAAAGTCACTTCACACTGGGCCTCATTCAAGAACCACTTGTTCATACAATTTGTTCTGAAGTGGTTTGTACAAGTGATTTAAGAGAACTTGTTACTTGCACCAATTTTTCTCATATTTTGAATACACCTGTCTGGATGGAGATCATTTTTGTTTTAAAACCAAAATGTAGTTTCATGTGATTACGGTGTGATCTGAGCATTAGCTGAACCTGTCAAGGCACACGAGAACATTGTATGCAAGGAAGAGAAAGTTTATTTGAAAATGTTCTTGCACGAGGCCCAGTGTCTATGGAGAAATTTAACTCTTACTTCTGGAACCAGGGAAGAAATTTTGCATCTCTGTACTCCAAGACTGAGTGTAGATGGTGAATAGACTCAAAAACCAATTGATCAATTACTTTACAGGTCTTTGTTCTCAACAAGTGTCTCAGATATGTAAACTCAGAAATTAATATAGACAAGAAACAAAATGTATTTGGATAGCACGGCTCCAGGAGTGTCTGAATGTCATTATTCAGTAAAGACAAATGATAATGACATACTGAGACATTTGTCTGTGTAAATTAGTTTTCAGGGCAGAAGGCAAGAGACCGTGACCCTTAAACTCTGGAATGGACAATCGTTCAGTTCTAATAAGTTGACCTTCAGGCACTGCCTCGACAGTGTGGGGCTAACATGATAAATCAGGGGCTTGAATGGTTGATTTGTAATTCATTTAACTTACTGAAGTCAAGATTTGATTTAATTCCACCTGGGCTCATTTTTTGGTTCTTTTAACATGCTGAATACTTAAAGGTTTAATTTGACCAATTTATGCAGAAATAGTGAAGAAATTATAGGCAAGCTCTAACAAATGAGACGGGAATTTATTGCATTTCATTTATTGTCATATTTCCAAGAATCTGAACCAGGTTTTTTTTGCCAGGTAGGTTTTCACGTATAGAACTTGCTTTGGTATTTTGGAGCATGAAAATAAACATGGTGTGAGAAAAGACAAGTAAAGCTGAAAACAAGCACTGCAAGTCATAAAAGGAAGCATAAATAGAAAACTGACAATAACACATGAGAAAATATTATAAAGGATTGTACATTATGACTGAAATGACAGAATGTAGAAAGTATTGACCAAAGAATAAGCAAAAGTTCAGAGTATAACACATGGAATAAAAGAATACAAATTCCTGTAGGAACTGATTAAAGACGAAATATCTGTGCTCCTCAAAAAGAGTTGATTTTCATTTGCTTATTATTAACTCAGGGTTGCCATCTTCTCCAGTAAGTCACATGTGTAGGTAGCTTCTTCAACTTCCCTATTTTTCTCCTTTAATGTGTCATTATTTTTGGCTTTATTGTCGAAACATGCATCACCGCTGACAGAAATAAAGAGTAGCCGATCCTGAGACGATCAACAGATGCAGTCAGCATCTTTCAAAGATACAGTTAGATCAGCTGGATGCACCGCTGCGGGTGACCGGAGGAGGAGTGGAGGTGAGCGGATAAGAGCCATGCTACTGCTGGGATTTATGGCTGCCTCTGGCTAACGTTCAACCAGGAGAATGAAACAGACGAAATGGGACTTAAGCTGGTCCAACAATGGGACATTAGACAGAGACGTCTGCTCCACAGAATACTGGATCAAGATGTTGCAGAGGGATGCTGACAGGATGCAACACACACTCTGACTTTGTTTTTGTGCACAAAGCATCATCAGCAGTCCTCCTTTGTCCTGTCAAAGCTGATGAACAATATTTCCCAGATGGCCACCTTTTTATGTGAAAACCCTATCATCATCACCATCTTGTTGCTGCCGTTTACAATCAACCTGATGCAAATTTTAAAAATGCACTCCAAAATGATTATTATTTATTTTGTTTTATATTTCCACCCTATTTGATTCTGAATTTTATTAATAATTTGTGTTGTATTTTTTAAGTATTATGAAGGACCTACAACTCTAATTTCACTGTACAAGCCTGTGTCATATAATGATGATAAATATCCTTGAATCCTTTGGTTTTTTTGTGCTAATTATAGAGTTAGAGAGGAGGAAATTAGCTCAACATAAAAGCTGGGAGCAGGGTGAGGCAGTTACCATGGCTTGAAAAATATGTTCCTCTTCAGCATACTACACTCAAAACACTTCTTTTCATCGTAAACAGCGATGTAATAACATCTATTCTAGTTTCCTGGAGAACAATTTATCCACATAGCACTTGGGTGCATCGTCTCTGCTGGTTGCCTGGTAACCTCACTGTGGCCACAAGACCCTGGGAAGTCACTGCTCTGAGCTGTTTGCCATCAGTGGCATCAATTACCCCTCATACAATGTCACTTTCCCATCATTTCTCATCCTAAACACAAGACACACACACACAGACTATTAGACCTGTAATTATCACAAATGATCACTTAAGTGCTCAGCATCCACACACAATCACAGACACAGACAATTAAACCTAACAGCAAGAGATGACACACACTTTGTCTCGGCAAATTTCAGTTTGTGTATATAAACTGTTCAAGTCGTGCTCTCAACACTAATCGAAACATTATAATCTGACCATGTGTAATCTAATAAAAAACAGGACAGATAAATACACTGCATGTTGTCACAAGTATTATAGCATTGAGCTGATGAAAATAAGTGTAATTTTGAGGCTGTCACGCAACCTTGTGTTGTTTTTCACTGTCACACATTAAACTGAGCGAAACAAGCAGTACTTGTGTCTGACGCTGCTCGTTCTCAGCATCACATGTTTATTGGGTCAGGCCATTATCAGGTCGATGAAGTGTAAAGTGTATTCTGATTCCAACTCTGCCTGGTCCAGCTCCCTCCTCCTCTTTTGTCTCCAGCAAAATCGATTACTGCAACGGACCTCTGACATCACTTAGTAAAAAGACCGTGCGGCACCTACAACTTATTAAAAATTCAGTCACATGAGTTCGGAGGATGGCTCACATCACTCTGTTTCTCAAATCCTTACACGTATGCCAGTAAACCACAGAATTGATTTTTAGAGTGTTATTACTTATTTATAAATCCAAACATGGAGTAGGCCCTAAATATATGACTGTGCTTGAGCAATAAAACCCTGCGAGACCTCTTGGATCACTGGAGAGTGGACTGCTAGTGGTGCCCAGGGCAAAATCTAAACAAGGAGAAGTGCCATTTAGTCATTATGCAGCACAGCGTATTTTAAATCTTTTATTATTATTATTTCTGCCGGGCATAAAGATTTTCACTTAAATATTATCTATCGCTGAATGCTGCCCATCCTCACCAGGAAACCAGGTGTAAAGGTAGTTTGTGCACACAGAAAATTACAGCCTATATGTACATTTATTGTTCGGCGGCAACCTCTAGTCAGGGCTGGATTGGGTTTTGGTGGTGGCGCTGCTTGATGATGTCTGACCTGCAGACTGTGTTTCACTGGAGGTGGAGTGCCTGATACAGTGTTGGATGTTGCTTGACCTACAGCTGAATTCAAACATACAGCACATCCATACATGTAGTTAGTAACACAAGGTGTAACTGTAACATTAAACAGCAATAATAATATTTGCCAATTATTCAACTATAAATTATCATTATTTGCAGCCCTATTAATAATAATGAATCAGCAGCTGGGGGCTTCTGCATCTTTCCTGAATGTATCCGGACCATTACAGAGTAGATGTCAGCCAATTACAAGTAAAAACACCACCAGCTGTGCGTAAGTTCAAACTTAGCCTGCATATAACGGAAATTATTATTAAGTTGTGATTTATGCATAACTAAATTAAAAGCAGTAGCACTATGGAGAGAAGTTATATATTAACTCTCAGTAACAACTAAATAGTCATCCCAGACAGATGAACCTATAGAGCAGGTGTAAATAAAATGAAACATCTACACAGAAACAACATATCTCTGCACTGAGCTCCTCCTCCCTCCTCATCTTTTCTCTGTTTTCTTCTCCGTTGGACCTGGAGGCTGGACCATTTCATTATGAAATAAATCTTCAAATAGTTCTCTCTGTCTCGACATCTGTCCATTAGTCAGACGGTCCGGCAATCTAGACGTTGACTGTGATGCAGATTTACACATCATTCCATAGTGCACACAGCAGGCAGGTCAGGGCAGATGAAAAAGGAGCAGGGGTGCAAAGTATTTTTTTTTTTCTTTGAATGTATTTTTTATTATTCCTTCAAGGGCGACCAGCACTCACCAGAAATTAGCGCCCTATATATATATATATATATATATATATATATATATATATATATATATAT
>JAJHUR010095901.1:12488-29742 GCA_027495735.1 Lutjanus campechanus | reverse complement strand
TGTGTTGAATCACAACATAATCAGATGAAATTTCACAGGGTGTACAGATTAAAAAAATAGTGGACCTTAATTAGTTCTTCTTGGAATTTTGTCTTGAAAGACCAAAACAAACTCATTCACTTCCCTACATACATATACCTTTTAGATATATGTCTAATGTCATTTTGTTGAATGGAGACACGCCACTGTATTTGTCTATTTAAATACTTGAAAACAGGCTAAGTGGATGAATTCAAGAAAATTAGGAAATACTATCATTCTTGACCAAAGGAAGTTGTAGGGACAATTTCATATTGTTTTTTTTGTTTTTTGTATTTTATCAGTATTTTATGTCTCTACTTTTCTTTCACAACTAAAGAAATCATTCTCAACATAAAAACAACATAAATCAATAAATAAATACAAGGGGCTCGTCCTGGTATTCAATGAGATTATTTAAAGAAACACTGCCCCTTAGTGCATATTTTCATTCATGCCAATAGACATGGACCTGATGTTAGTCATAATGTAATAACAGTGCCAGACTTAATGGCTGATCCTTTTGGATGTTTCAAGGAACTAATTCAATAAAGCAAAATGTAAGGGGCCCACTTGATAATACTGTGTAGGTTCATGCGGCACAGTGCACTCTAGACAGTACAGACCCAAGGTTGTCGACAACTTCAGTCTAGTGGGTAATTCAATGTGTTTTGACCTTTCGCTACATGTCCCACTCAAATAGATCACAACTTTGACAACTTGTCCTATAGAATTACAATGGGTGGGCGTTAAAAATTGCCAACTTTCACAAGGTTTTGTACTTTTTTCAATGCCAAAAGAAAATACCTTGCCCATTTTAGGATTGCTATAACATGTTGGTGTTATAACATGAGGCTATAAGTTATTTAAAGTTATTCTTACGGGAACACTCTTGAAATATGCTTGTTTGTCATCTTACCCAGAGTAAAATGCGACTGATAAAACAAACTTCATCTCTGTGGGTCCAGTACAAAGGTCAAGGATGATTTCAGCCTTTAGCTTAAGGCAAGGGTGTAAGGTAAAGGTTATGTTTCAACATGGAGGGGACACGTTATCAGTGGGGGCATCTAGGGGTCCTCATGGTCCTCCACCATGAAGCTTTGAGTGTCAAACACTTCATTTCCTACATTCTGGTGAATGTTCATATACCAATTTGTGCCTTTTTTGCATCCATTTATGATGGCAATGTCTTCATCTATGTAAAGGAAAATACTTTTTGAGATAAAAAATGTCCCAGTATTGGACCTCCTCCTCTCCTTCTCTTCTGGCTCTGTCATGGTCACCAACTGTGCATAGTTGCCTCTTCTTATTTCCATTTTATGGCAGATTACAATCACTACTTTTGAGGTTGCATCCTGCCTTAAGAGGCATTGTTGCACCTATATCTTGTGGTCTTGGGTTCATCAAAATAAAAGAACGCTGCTACTACTGAAGCAGACAAATGCTCTAAATGTTGAGGGCGATATGTCCCCAGGCATGTCCCCCTACACGCCTAATCTACACCTATGAAAGGAGACAGTGAAAATTACTTAACAAAAACAATGTTAACTTGCAAACTAGTAAGCAAAACATTCAAAAGTCACCTGTATTACAGCAAATTGTGCAACTTTGATGGTTAATTGATTATCAAAATGGTTTCATAGATTAATTCTTGACCAGCTGAACAAGTGAGTTGCCAGATTTACTAACCCGACATGGCATTTTACAAGTGGGCAATCCTTATTGTTGAGCCCTGATCTGACTGCCTTTTGTTGTAAGAAGTTTTATTTAGTGTATGTGTGCAACAGCATTATTTCACCAATTCCAGTATGTGCTGATTTCATTGAATTATCTTTTATTATTTCCAGCAATCTGAATATGACTCTACACCCTCTGGATAAGAAATTAGGTCATTCTTGGGAGAGGCCACTGAACATTAGAAGGGTACTTTTAAAGTAAATGAGTGGGGCTGATTTGACTGGCCATGATTGATGCCATGCTGTAAACCACCCTGCTGATAATGTATTGCTTGTAATCCAATCCCAGGTTCTATATGTGCTGCAGGTGCGCCGTGTGCCTCTGGCTAAAGAAATACCAAACATAGTCACCACACCCTGTGCACCTTGTGCATGGTCTGGTTGACTGCCCTTTCCCACATGCACCACTGGTTATCCTATTATGTGAAGGGTGGAGATGCTCTGAGTGTCAGGTGCCGTAAGAGTGACTTTGGAAGTGGTATGTTAAAAAGAACAGTTTATTCATGGTGGAAATATTCAAGGGAACAAAAAAGATGTGGAGGCAAGAACATTGCTGATAGAAATTACATAAAAGTGTAGGAATTATTGTGATGTTCATGATATGCAATGCATGTAGAGGTCTAAGAGGTGGGTATGTGTTTGCCTGTGTAGTATCCTAGTCTCATTTTATGCTTGCAATCAGCACTTAAAGGTTAAAGTTTCAATGACTCCGAACTTACCCTCAACTCCTGTGTTCTGCAGTGAAAATATTTTCATTATATTATGCATTTAAACTTAAACTTTAAACTAAAATACATTTTGTTGCTGATCCTGTCTACAGTAGTACAATGCTTAGCTTCCATACCGGTAACCCTCTCTGCTTCTCCAAACTTGGGGCATGCCGATGGCCATCTACTGCAGGTAATACACTGAGTATGGACAACTACCTCATACAAACTCACTTAAAAAAAAACCCAAACTGTCCCTTTAATTACAATCTTTAAAAACTATTTAAAACTACTTTAGGTTATTTCGGAACAAAACAAAACAAACAAACAAAAACAAAAGATTTATACAAAGGAACCACACAGAAGCAACAAGGAGCTGCTGATATTTCTCAGAACTGATGGCAGCTCCACAAAAAAATAACATCTGTATAGCATATTCAAGACTGTTTTAGCCATACTTACAATGAAAAAAGAGAATTGTTGGACCAACTTTAAAAAATGCTTTTTCAAATCAAGTTAACAAGTTAGATGAACACCATTGCTTCAAGTGTGATGCACTAATCTGATTACTTTCAGATTAAAGCTACAGTGCTTAACTTCTACATGTCCGTAAATGTCCGTTTCACCCAAGCCACTACGAGAGGAGATGACACAATGCTGATTAAGCCAATCGGCTCCTCTAACACCTCGCGGTATTTTCCAATATATATCATTTTTGATTTGCTTGTCGACCGGCGACATTCCCGCGCTGCGCACAGAAAATTACGCATTTTACCTCACAACAAGAAGGGAGGGGGAAGAAAAGCGCACCATCTCATAGCAAGAGGCAGCGTACAGGGAGAAAGAGAAAGCGACGTGGCGGAGAACCCAAAGAAGCGGCCAAGACACGGTTCAGAAGTGGATCCTACCACAAAGAAAAAGCCTGGACATTCGGCTGAAGGACTATTAGCAAAGAAGGAAAGTGGCCGACAGAGAAGGCAAACATGGATTTGTATTGGCATTGCTTTTCCTCGGTGGAGAGCCCTGAAGGAAGAAATGGGACTGAGGGCAGACACGGATGTTGCCTTGCTGCTGTTGGATAAGTAAGTGACTTGGTTTATAATTATATCATGAATAGTATGTGTTGCTGTTACATGTACTGGACCTAGTACTTTATTATTTTCTTGGAAATGGTGCTATGAACCTAATGTAATGTTAGCAGCTTGGTGTTCGCCATGTTGTGTAGCGAGAGACAGTGTCGAGCAGTACACGGTGTGTAGAGAGTGTTGCTCTGTGTACCGTGACGAGCAGTACATAGTGTGTAGCGAGTGTTACTCTGTGTACACGGTGTGTAGCGAGTGTTGCTCTGTGTACCGTGACGAGCAGTACAGGGGTGTGTAGCGAGTGTTACTGTGTACACGGGTGTGTAGCGAGTGTTGCTCTGTGTACCGTGGCGAGCAGTACACGGTGTGTAGCGAGTGTTACTGTGTACACGGTGTGTACACCTGGGCACATGTCATATGGAAGTGCCGGCTTTATTGTTGTAATAACGCAGAATTCCGCTAGGAGCTGACAGAAGTTATGCACTACAGCTTTAACAGTCATGCAATTTAAAATTAAGGCAAGTCAACTTAAACTTTGTTTCCAATTTTCCAGCTCAATTATTTGCTTTACTTGAAGGTAAAATACTACTCTTAATAATTCAAAAGTATGGTTTCAGGAACACTAGTTTTTATAGTGACCTTAGTGTGCAATTTTAGCTAGTTTGTTAAATATAATTAATATAATTGCTAATATTAGCATGACTTAGCATTAAGCTGGTTTTGTTCCATGAGTTTACAAAAACTTAAACAATACAGTTTAACCAATTAAAATGGACCATTTTATATATGACATTGTACATTATTTGATCAAAATATAATTTTGTCTTGCATTGAACTTTCTTTCCATGTCACCTTGAGAAAATGGTGGCTGCAGTGGGAAAAAATCTGGAAAAGACATGGACATATTGGTGCCTGATGCACAATGATCAGAGAAACCTGACTGAAACGCTTTCACTGAAATGCCAATAGCAGGTAAAAGGAATAGGATGTAATTTCAAATTGTTATGTTTGAAGACATGTACAATAAAAATTCTGCCTGATATGTTAAAGACAAATGACTGAATTTTATCTTCCAACATGTATCTGTCAATGTAAAGTGCTCACATATGAATATTCAGTTGGTCTATTCTATAGTCATCATTTTGGTGATAATTTATACAGCTGCTTTCACAGCAACATGAAGACATCAAGCTGTTTGTCAGACATCAAGACCTGCCAACCGTGAACTGGATTTCTGAAATTCCATATGAAGCTTTCAGCTGTTAGAATCTACAAATTATTTGCAAGAAAGGTCATGAATGTAAAAGACCTTCACATTCATTTAAACCTTTCTGCCATTTCATACTAATTTAATGTCCATGTTTTATATATAATTTTAAGGTGCTGATGTAGGTGTGTGTATTTCACAGATTTATGTGTATGTAAATGTGTTTAATACTACTTAGTTTTAAATGCTGTTCATCTGATTATACATACATTTTGAGGTGTAATAGAAATTGGTTGGTTTCTGGAGTGGATTCATATAGATGACCTGGTTCTCATTCATTCAAAAAGTCAAGTCTAGCGTATTTGTTTCAAACAACAAGCTTATGGTGAACTGACCCCTATCTGAATAAGACAACTGATGAAAACATCTGGAAACAGCTTAGACCTGCCTCAGTCAGCTGAATAGTTCACCATGAGCTGTTGATGGTTCAGTGTCTTCTTGCTCAAAGGTCTTTGATGGTAGCTCTTTTTCTCTCATTTTTTCTTGTGTATTGTGGGTTAAACAGACAAGGAGGTAATAGGTAACCCTAAAAACAACAATATGCAATCCTGTGGGGCAGGAAGTGCACTGTTAGTCCCTGCATTCTTCAACTGATTTACCTTTCAGCCCCTATGAGAGGTGCACTTGAAAAAAAAAAAAAACGTTTTAAACTTATGAATATTAGCCCCTAGTAATTGCCCATGATTGCTATTCTAGTTTATTACATCTATTTATTCTATACTATTTTCTCATTTCTTGACATTCCCACTGACACAGCATGTACGGATGCCTGGATTATCCGTGCATTCTTAATATGATCTCCACTGAACTCTGTTCATTGTGAACCTCTTTTGTGTAGTATCCACCCAGTCAATTATCCACCACCTCAGATTAGTGAAGAAAAATACTGGTTTTCAACCGTAGAATTAGAGTTGTTAGGTGCTGTAAATAAAAGCACTTGTACTTTACTTGGGTATTTCCATTTTGTGAAACTTTGTACTTTTGTTCCATTAGATTGTTCTAAGCAACCAGAATAAATAAATGAGCCAGAGTTAGCAGTTTGAACCAGCTTAACATTTTGTATTATGTTATATGTTATCAACAATTTAACTCTCTGTACTTTTAACTTTAAGTTCAGTTTTGCTGATACATGATTTTAATGGATGCTATTCATGCTAACATTCAAATACTGCCAATTGTACTAATAATTTCACACTCTGTGCTTTTAATTTTTGCTGCTAACACTACACTTCAAACCAGATTTAATACTGGGTGAAATATTAGGTGCAAACCAGGCTAAATACTGAGTTAAACTGAGAAAAATACCAGGTAAAACCAGACTAAACACCAAGTTAAACCACACCAAATACTGATTAAAATCAGCCTAAATACTGTGTAAAAAAGAGGTAAAAACCAGGTTAAATACCAATTCAAACCAGGCTAAATATTGATTCACATACCGGGTAACTCATCCACTGACCAATGTCTAGTCTTAGCACTGTACAAGGTAATATTGTGCCCCAAAATTGTATTCCTTAATAGATTTGTAAGTGCCACAAACTAACTGACACAATGAAAACCTGCAGAGGGCCATGTTACTATTCTGTAAGCACAGGAGCTCATAAAGGCAAAGAGGTCAGAAGGAGCCCCCCAAAAATATTTGATATATATTTATCTGCCAATGTGTATGAGGGGTGAAATCTATAATTTGAAGAAAAAAAAGAAAAGAAAACAGCTTGTCGGGCCTCTGAAATGCACAGTAGCTAACAGTGTTGGAAAGTAACAAAGTACATTTTTTGAGATTTTCCATTTTCAGTCTATTTCCACAACAATTCAGAGAAAAATATTGTACCTTTCAATAACCTACATCTATCTGTTAATTTCGGTTACTTTGCAGTTTGAGATTAATGATACAAAACGTAATCAACAAACCCATTATCAGCATTTTTACTTGTAGTACTTCAAGCAAATTTTTTACTCTTTCTCTCAATTTTTTCAATGCATGACCTCTACTTGTAAGAGTATCTCTCAGTGGTGAAAGAAGTACTACGATCTTAATCTTCGGCTAAGTAAAAAAACAACAAATACCACAGTGTAAAAATACTCTGTTAAAAGTCCTGCATTCAAAATGTTACTTAAGTAAAAGTACAAAATTAGAATCAAAATATACTTAAAGAACAAACAGTGTAAGTAGCCTATTGATTGTGCAGAATGTCCCATTTCAGTATAAATTATATTACATTATTGGATTATATATAGTGATGCATTAATGTGTAAGCATCTCTGATGTTGCAGCTGGTGACGGTGGAGCGAATTGCAAACTACTTTATAGTTGCTCAGCAGCTTAATCGATACTGTAGATACTGTGTATAGATTGATGTTTTGTATTAATAACCTGAATCAGCAAAATAACTAGTAAATAATGTCAAATAAATGTAGCTGAGTAACAATTCACAACATTGGCTTCAAAAATGTAGTAGAGTAAAAGCATAAAGTAGCATAAAATGGAAACACTTAAGTAAAATACAAGTTTTCTTGATCAAGTGGCATCTAATGATGACCTTGTGGATCGCAAAAACCTTGTCTCACTCTCCAATTCCAAGCATATAGGAGAACCTATATTAGCCCAAAAACTTGCGAAACACGAAAGGGCGAATCTAGAGCCAGTGTTTAGTTTTACCATTGTGGGCTACTGTACAAACATGAAGGTGCAACATGGCAACCTCCATGGAAGAGGATCTGTGCCCACTGTAGATATAAAGTAAATGGCTCTTTCTATGGTAATGTATGGTGAAAATACAACAATTGTTATCAAGTGATTATACACTAATGAAAACATACTTATAAATATTATATTCCATTTCTGCCATATTCTGCCAATAAACCCCTGTAAATCTTACATACTGGACCTTTAAGTGAATAAATAATAACTAAAAGTAAACATACTAATTACACAGAATGACCCATTTTAGAATAATGTATGTTACTGGATCATAGCTATTGATGCAGTCATGTGTTTATCACTTCAACGTTGCAGTTGGTAAAAGTGAAGCTAATTTTAATTACTTACATTTAGTAGCTTATGAATTTATCTTTGGGGATCAGTAACCTCTAATAACACATCATACTTTATTTGCTGATTGTAATTTGTATCATTACTCTCAATCTGCAAAGTAACTGTTATCAGATAAATGTAGTGGAGTAAAAAGTATATACCAGTAAAATACAAGTCTGGAGACTGTAGACATGTCCAACATTTTTTTTATTGAAAAAAAAAAGAAGAAAAACTTGTCTTGGAGGTATGAAACTAATTTTTTATGTGCTGCATTTTTGTCATACTATCCTGGGCTTTTTTTAACAAAATAATCAAAACTTAGTTTGAATCATTGTTTTGTTGATGTCTGAGTGACAAGTTTAGCATGTGTCAAGGTCAGTGTGTCTAGCTACCACATGTACCCCTTATCCATATATATGTGCTAGGTTGACTTGGTTTGACTCGATGCAGCCAAAAGTGACAACTGAAAAGCCGCAATGTTGTTCTGTCATGGCTGATGAACAGCTAAGCAGCCATAATGAGAACAGACCACACAACAGTATTTTTCAACATGAACAAGACATTGTGAGGTACATCAAATTATAGGTCACCCAAGTACAAACATAGACTTTTAATAAAAGTTTGTTGCATTGCAAATTGGTCAGTCTTCCCGTGTCACACTAGAGAGATTATAAATCTCTACTGACTCAAAGTAGTCCTGTTTTACTCATAAACAAACAAAAAACCCTCATTGAATATTTATAAATACATAATGTAATAATCAGAATATGATGCTTACTGAAACAAAAAAAACAAAAGTTAAATTGTGAATTTTAATCTGTCATATCAAAACTATCCCCTGATCACGTTGCCCATAGAGTTGGTGCCAGTTACAACATCTGACTTCTTCCTTTCATATAAATATTGTGAATGATGTATAGGGATGCATGATAAATATTGGGACAGCTAAATATGGGGGTGATAAATTATCGGCTAATACTGGCCTATCTTGTTATATCGGTCTATATTGGTATCGGCATATAGTAGTCAATAAATATCGGCTATACCAATATCTGATTTGACAGATTATGTCAAAGCATTTAATTTGAATTCTTTAAAAAACGTTCTATGAAAGCTAACTTAAGTTTTTTGATGAATTTTACAAGAAAAAAAATGAATGAATATTTGAAAAGTCAGAACTGTTCTTTGTTTTTGTTGTAATAGTGATGTCAGATAGATTTGGTTTGGTCAGAGCTGTGGAATATTAAATCATCCATCTTTTCTCACTACATCTGAACCTTTTTTTTAACCTCCAAGTGTGCATAAACAAGAGGTCATATACTTCTTTTTAAAATGCAAAAATGTGAAATTGGAAGTTATCTTATCAGTGTCACCCACAAAAGCAGATAATTATTGGTTATCAGGTGAAAAAATCCATATCATCCATCTTTACACATGTAATCATGTTTAAATTGTATGAGTCATTATCATACAGAGGTAAGTTTAATAGATAAAGAGTAAATAGTCTCTGAGGAACCGAGAAAAATGCAAAAAGTGTTGCAACAGTCCCCAGTCTCCCCTACTTAGTTACTTTCCACCACTGGTATTTCTGCAGTGTTATTGCTACTTTTAATTGAGTAATAGCCCTAGCATTTCTTCCACCACTGCTAATACAACTAGTGCAAAACTGCTAATTCGACGTTTGAAACGTGTTAAACAACTGTTTTAAGTGGAATGAATCGTTCATTACTATGCAGGACCTGCATACATGTTGTTAGTACTTTTACCTGACTTTGTGTGTAACTGTGGCTGGGTACTGTGCAGTGGTTGGCACACTCCTGACGTTGAGTTGTGGTGCAGGTTTCACTGTTGCACAGGCAGGCCGGGCCCAGTGCTGCAGGTTGTCCGGTAGGGTGCCTGCCGAGCTACAAGCATGCTGTTGATGTCAGGAGCAGAGGAGGGGAACGTGAGGAATGGCTGAAAACTGACGGTGATCTCCTGTTAGGAAACAAACCAGCACGGCTAATGATTGTCCGGTACGTTTAACTGAAGATTTCACTGCCCCCCTCTCAGCTTCGTGACGCATTAGCGGCCACTGCTCGGTTTTTGTGGTTATTTAATGGGACAACGAAAACGCAAAAAACGCAAGGTAGGCTACCGCTCCTGTCGCCAGCCCTGCTGCTACTTTATTTTCATGGACTAATACGACACACAGGGGGTTGAGAAATGTTTCACGGCAAGGTAAACCGCTCGTCTTCGGAGACAATGTGTGGCGTTTAACGCTAACTAACCGTTAACCGTTGGTGTTTTCTGCTTCGTGAATGTATGAAGTGCTCGGACGTTCTATCTTGTTTTGAAAAGCGTCGGTTAGGCTTCATCTCTTCGTCTTCATGCCTCAACCGACCAACAACCACATGAGAAGAAGAAGTCGACGTCCGGAATAGATTTAACCGCAAAACAAAAGCCCCCTACCCCCGTTTTTAATCGCTTTCATCTGAACCGACGAGGAGAAAATGCGTGTGGATTTGTTTTGGATATGTTTGTGGTGTTTCCTTCGTCCTGGTGCCACCGGTCAAGGGCAGTCGACGGCCGTTTGTTCGCCCTCATGCAGCTGCGATGAAGATGGGGGTGCAGACTGCTCTGGGAGAGGGCTGACCACCGTCCCGACTGGGCTCAGTGCTTTCACCTACTACCTGTGAGTAACTAACCACCGTCCACAACCTGAAAACATGTCTGTGCACTTATATACACCGAACTGTTAAGGCCTGGGTATGGGATGTTTGTTGTGTTTACATCGCATGTGAATGAAAGAGCATTCACTATCATGGGGGTGAACTTTACACAAATGACTTGCCAGAGGAAAGATGTTAGGAATCTCCCGGTTAGTAAGGGTTTCTAGTAATTATTTAACCACTAATGTGTCATAACTCATTGTTCAATGGACTAAACTAGGGGCTCACAAACTATTTCATGTCAACGACCCCCCACTATAGATGCACATTACCGAATTTGAGAGGATTGTATCTTAAGGAATCCCCTCCTCGTACTTCTTTAGTTTTAGGTTTTACGGTTGTAAAGTAATAGTCAATCAATGATTAAAAAAAAAATAGGAACACTAAATTACAATCAATCAAAACAGCCAACACTATACTTCCCTTGTTGTTTCAAATTCCAAAAGATGTGATGAAAGTATAAAAATATTCCGTTACTCCTTTTGCTGGGGACCCCCTACAAGGCACTCAAGGACTCCAGTTTAAAAACTACACAGAGTTAAAGCTTTACAACTAGTGCTGCACAATTTGGTAAAAAAAAGAAAAAAAGAAGTCATATTGTGATTGTTTATTGCGATTATTTTGACTGAAATTGTGATATGTGATCTGATTAGTGGAAATGATCAGTTTTGCATTACAATTTTCATGTTCACCAAAAAAGAGCTATTAAACTCATGTTGATGTGATATTTATTGAGGTCTGTCATCTATGCAGCACTACAGTACTTCATTATAATGCGGTTTTCTCATACATTTTTCTGTTTGCGATTTGGTTCTGATTCAGCGATTTGGATATTGCACTTGGGCATATTGCAATTTTATTGCAATTGTGATTAATTGTGCAACCCTACTGACAACTTGTCACTAACTTTCCATTTCAGCCAAAAAGTTAAATCCTTCCCCAAAACGTGTGAAATCAGATCACAGTTTCTACTCATGTTGTAATGTAGGGCTGCAAATAAGAAATATTTTCATGATCAATTAATCTGTCAATTATTTTCACAGTAAATCATAAATGTAGGGCTGCAACTAATGATTATTTTCATTATCGATAAATCTGTCAATTATTGTCTCAATTAATTGTTTGGTTGGTGATTAATGTCAAAGAATTGTGCCAATCAACTGATCAGTGTTTCCCAAAGCCCCATTGACGTCCTCATTTTGTCCACAACCCAAAGTTTACTGTAAGTACAGATGCCAGAAAATGATCACATTTGAAAAGCTAAAAGCCAAGAATTTCTTTTCTTAAAAAATGACTCAAAATGTTTAAGTAGATTTTCAAAATGGTTGGCAATTAATTTAATAGTTGATTAATAATAACTTACTCAAGTAATTGTTCTAAATTGTTCAGCTCTATATAAAGTGTCAAAAAATTGTGAAAAATACCCATCACTGTTTCTCAGGGTTTAAAGTGATATCTTCAGATGGCTTCTGTCATCCAACCAACAGTCTAAAACCTATAGAGTCTTCATTTACAATCATAAACAAGGAAGGAAAGCAGCAAATCCTTTTTGATTGAGTAATTGATTAATTGTCCAATCATTGCAGCTCTAATAGGTTATCAGTTAACTTTAATTGATCAGTAGTCAATAATCAATATACAGAAAAGTAACCAGCAACTATTTTGATAATCGATTAATAATTTCAAGCGAAAATGCTATACTTAAAAATCCAGCATCTTAGATGTGCAGATTTGATTTTTTTTCTTTGTCACGTGTGATGGTAAACTGCATATCTTGGCGGATTGGTTATGTTGCTCGGATAGACAGGCAATTTGAATATGTAATTTTGGAAATTATATCGGCCGATTTTTAGACTGAACAATTGATTAAGAAAATAACTGTTGTGTTAATTGATAATGAGAAAAATTGCCAGTTGCTATATTTAGTCTATTAAATGTTGAAGTGGTCAGAAAATACTCATCAATATTCCAGAGACAATGCGATGTCTACAAATTGCTTGTTTTCTCCAACCAACGGTCAAGATATTCAATTTACAAATACGCAGTGACACCCCATATTTGAGAGTCTGGAACCAGTGAATGTTGAGCATTTTTGCTTGATTAAAGTGATAAATCAATTATCAGAACTTTCTGTTGACTGACAAATAGTTTCAGCTCTGAGTTTTTTTTTCTAGTTTATAATCAATGTGATTGGGTTTAGTCCTATTTGTGACCTCAGCACTCCATACCTTCCATCAAAGAGTTGTCCCACAGCATGATGTAACTTTAAAGGTGTTTTATGTTCACAAAGGTGTCTACTTTTTGCTAGGACTGATAAAGTGTTTGTCTAGGGTCACACTAGTGTTTAAAGCTAGTATTTGAGCTTCTATGCTCTGCATTTCTTCTTTACTGGAACATTGTTAAGTCCTCTGCGCAAGCTGCAGTAGTGCAGTCTATGGAAATACTGGTTTAAACATTGGCTTGGCCCCTGACAAGCATTTTATTTTTTATGGCAAACAGAGGACATTTCTGCAATCACAAAAATACCATCTGAAGATGCAACCTGCTGCTGGATAACAGCAGGTTAAAATGTAACATTTAGATTTTTCTGCCTCAGGTTTGGGTTGGAAATGCTATGTGACCGAATCACAAAGTAATGTACTGAGTGCTGAGGTCACACATAGGGCCAGATTTGGGTGAGTAATGCTGTATGGATTGTAGCCAACAGTGCCTTGTTCCCAGTGCTGTACGTGTAGTACAAAATAATTAGGAGTCAAGCTTGTGCCGTTAACACATGCTCACCACAAGTCTGACAACTGCTTCAAGTGAGGGAACTAATTCTTATTAAAAGTGGGGAAAATTGGCACCAGGTATGTTATATCTTTATGGAGTGGTGCAGTTACAGTTGATGACTGCACCATGAAGAAACTCCTCAGTTTGTTTCACAACCTCTGGGTTAATCATAAACTAAAGTAACCACCTTGGCAACAGCATTGAAAACAGCAATTTATTGTGGCTTTTTGTAATTACTGTCCTCCCTCAAAAAAGGAATAGAATACTTAACAACTTCAAGTTTACATAATACACTCAACTATTTAAAATGTGTTGTTTGGTTTAGAATGTAGCCTAACCTGTGTTTTGCTGCCACATTGCCTGAAAGTATAAAGGTACTTGTTTGTGGAAACCTCTGTGCTGTTTTGTCAGCTTTTAAGAATGGTGGCCTAAGCCTTGCTACACCAGAACCAATAGAATGCCTCTTAAAATCACCATTATTGTGAGTGTTAGGTAAACGGAGGAAGTGGATTCATATACCACACTGTCAGGACATGTCGCACTAGGCCTACTGCTTACAGCTGAGGTTCTCAGCATACTGCTCTGGGAAAAAATACTTCAATTTATTCTGGACAGTCTGGCATCTCAATCACAACATGAAACAATGTTTTCACAAAATGATATGATAGCCGTTACTGACACTCTGCTGGCCTATTTTATGCCAAAATGGAAAACAAAATGTTGTTTTCAAGATTGTGCTATCTTCTTGTCTTGCAGCCGGTTATCTAAATGCTCTGTGACAGGTTTTAAACACTGAACTGCCTAATATATTCACTTCAAACTCTTAAAAAGTATGTGAAAGGTTGTTTGTCCCTCTTTCTGTCCTACTCTCATTTGTTCTCTTGGTCTCTTGAACTTAAGTTGTCCTCTCCCACTCCCTCCGTCTTTTGTATGTAGAGCACTGGGGTTAGGGATCATGATGGATTAGTGAGACATATTGCAGCTGCAAGGGCTCCTTCTCTCAGGGCTAATGCACCCACAATGCTCTGCTGATGTGTAAAGGAAAAATCTCATATATGAGTGTCTCGTCATGAAAATATTTGACCTGAACTTGTGCAGATTTGTTTGCAGTTATTATGTCTTTAGAATCAGTATGACTGAATAGAGACACTGAGAAAAATCTAGTCTAGTCGGTGCCAACAACAGGAAGGTGTGTAAATTAAAAGATACAAGCACAGATAATAGCAGAAACAGACAGATTCAAGGGAGTGTTTTGTACACGCAACAATGCCCAAAGGTCAGGAAAATTCCACATTCAAGAGTGAGTGTTTTAGGTTAATTATTCTGTTGTTGTCAATTTGTACCTTTGCTTTAGAAAAAAACATATGGTAATGGAGGGCCACTCATTTCACAATAAATCATATGACAGTGTTGGAGTAGACTCTTACCTACAGCCCACAGGGGCTTGAGTTTTGGCATCTGTAATGGAAACAGCCCTCTCACAGAAAAGCAGATGAGAGAAAAGACGAGGCCCCTCAGCCAGTAACAAAGCAAACACTCCTTTTGAAGGTATGTAGTTTACCTGCCACTGAATCTCTGCACAGGTTTCCCTTTCGGTATACTATCTGTACGAACCCTCGTGCATTTTGAGGGAGTAAGAGGGGGTTATTGCAGCTTACATCTCAGTTGTGTTAGGTCCTTTCATAGCACGAACAAGGTTGAGACTTAGGGGAAAAGGAGGGTTGGCGTCAGGGGTCTTGCACTCTGCTGGTGGAGCTTGCTGGCCTCACCATTGGTGCCCTCAATCCATTTTTAACTGAATGATACTTTTGTTCTTGGTCAGCAGAGGTGAAAGGAGCCAGTCAGTAGTTCCCACTCCCAAACAGGATGACTTGTGGATGGGAGAATATTAATGCTCTCCCCCTCTCTGAGTCCCCAACCCTGTCTTCCACTAATACACCTGTTACCATCCCCCCATCACACTGCTTCCTGCTGCTAATAATTGCAGGTTTTCTGAATCCAATATTCACAAATTAAATGTTACTGAAATTGGGTTTGGTAGAAGTGTAATGTTTTAGTTTGACTTAAATGTTTAGCTAGAATTTTCATGTTTGTAGTGGCTTCTTAGTCTGCAAAATCATGGGACATGATAATTGGCTTTTACCACGGACCTTACCAGTGATTGCTTAGAGGGTTACACTGTGATGTCTTTTTTAGGGACAAGTGAGTATATCATCATCTCTATCTGTATATGGTCAACCAACTGTTATCTGTATCTGTACTCGTGAATGAATGGGGCTTAAATGGGCAGTGGGAGGGATTAACCCAAATTTGATAATTTCAGGCTGAAATGGATATGGGTTGGTCAGAAGTTGCTATTTTTATTATTTATTAGAAAACTGTTTACAGAGTTGCCTCAGAATTGAGCTTCAGATCAATGTTTGCGATCACAAGAGTTTGAGGTAGAGTTGAGTAAGACTCAGCTGAAAGTATCTGTATCTGTGCGGTATCTGGTCCCGATAATGTACTTAAAATTATGATTAAGAGTACACAAAAGTGCAATGTGTTAATATCCATATGCATGATTAAGAATATCCTCAGTGGGCATCTAATATTACATTTGTTTTATTCATTGAAATTGATTCATTTGAATTTATATATACAAAAAAACTTGTTCTATAAATAGTTTTATTTCTCTTGTAATCAAAAACATTGATCTGAAACTCAAGTGGGACACCTAAGACAGACAAGTGAGGATTAAAGTTAACGTAAGAGGATGTTAAAAATGTTTACATTTTTATGCAGTCAGGGCAGCGAAAATAGATAACAACACTGCTATCTAGAAATCAGTGGTTTAAGCACAACACAAAATGAGCCGCTGCCACGAATGTCTGCATGTATCACGATTGTGTTTTTGAGAATTGATACAATATCACAAAGCATAATATTGCCATTCTCAAGTGTAACAATATTTTCTTACACCTCTCATCTTGATTCATACGTCTGCAATCTAGTTTCTAAATGATGACAATTCACTCGCTTCTATTTCCCTATGCATTCTCGTCAGGCTGCATTCATGTGTTGACTTATTCGCTGCAGAACAATCCCAGTTGCTTTATCAATGGCACATGAGCAATGTAAAGCAAAACACGCTATTAATTCAACATTCATGCATAGAACTCAGTCAATGTTCTTGCTCATTTCTCTTACGCATTCACAGTGCTCTGCTGTCAGTCCTCGTTACTATGTGGAAAATTGACAACTATATGGCTCCGTCAGGTCAGAGAACAGAGTCATCAGTTGGATTTCAGCTCTTTACTGCGTATCTGTGACTTGTTAGTGATAACCAGCATCAAGTTAAAGCATTTAAAGACTGTAAAATTATGTTGCATACTCTCTGTGTGACTGTGTGAAAACAACTGTTGCAGTAACCACATTAACTGTGTGTTCACAGTAATATAGGGCAAGCTAGCTGGTTAGCTTATCATTTGGTGAGGCCAGTTTACAAAGAGGCTCATTACTGAAACAAGTCTTTGCTGACATTACAGTAGTACAATAAATATACTTAAAGTGATATTCCACTTTGCGGGATTAACCCACGTAGTATATACTCACCACCCTGTCGATGTGATGGTAGATGAAAATCTTCAATTTCCAAAACAGTCCTGGAGTTTTAGGAGGAACAGGATACCAGCCTCGTCCAGTACAATGGCAGTGAATGGTGACCATCGATAAAACGTTAAAAATAGCACACTAAACAAGCACAAAAATTCTCCATCCTGCTCGTGTGGTGTAATCCAAGTGTCCGCTAGCCGCGACATCGAAAATTAGCCGCAAAAGATGCAATTTACCCCATGTTTTCAGCCGAAATATCAGCCTTAGTCTCTCAACCCTGAGCCGCGTTCACGTGAGCGAGTATGCGCGCCTGAGGCGGTTACGCGAGAACAA
>JAJHUR010095901.1:0-12468 GCA_027495735.1 Lutjanus campechanus | reverse complement strand
AAAAGGCCGGAGGCGGGAGTCGAACCAGCAGCCGCATAAAAGTAATATTCATGAATCGTGTACTTTACCAACTGAGCTAAACGTCCACTGACATAAACTTTGTTCTCGCGTAACCGCCTCAGGCGCGCATACTCGCTCACGTGAACGCGGCTCAGGGTTGAGAGACTAAGGCTGATATTTCGGCTAAAAACATGGGGTAAATTGCATCTTTTGCGGGTAATTTTCGATGTCGCGGCTAGCGGACACTTGGATTACACCACACGAGCAGGATGGAGAATTTTTGTTCTTGTTTAGTGTGCTATTTTTAACGTTTTATCGATGGTCACCATTCACTGCCATTGTACTGGACGAGGCTGCTATCCTGTTCCTCCTAAAACTCCAGGACTGTTTTGGAAATTGAAGATTTTCATCTACCATCACATCGACAGGGTGGTGAGTATACTACGTGGGTTAATCCCGCAAAGTGGAATATCACTTTCAACAGTGCTGCATTATGAAATACAGGGAGAACCGTGTTATTGTACTACATGAACCTGACACTACGTCTTTAGTGACTTGTGCGCCGTAACAATATAGTAGAGAGGCGAGGAAGGGGAGAAAAAAAAATCAAAATAAAGATCCTTAAATGTTTTTGTTGAAAAAATAAGAATCTTGTGAGAGAAGTGTGATCTCAATTCTTAGGGAGAAAAATCTTAATTCACATTTTGGCAAGAATCGCGCACCCCTAATTTGAAGTGTGGCAAATATTCTTTATAGGAATTGTTTGTCATATGGAGGACACATCAAGCACTTGTGACAACAGTTGTATAGGCTAATGGAGTGATACATGGTTGCTGGGGGTAAAACAATTATTCCTGTCCTGTGTAAGGTTGCCAAAAATATTGATACCTAAATACTTTTTCCAATACCACATGTTTAAAAACAATACAATACTAACAATCAATAGTATTGAAAGTACCAAAGCTAAAAAAGCTAAAGCTAGAAAAGAAAAGTGCTCATTTAAGACCTCAGTTTAGTTGAGTCTTTATTGTCTTGCCTGAAATTTGGCTTGCAGCAGCAAAACCACACATTATTCAGTGACTTTTCTGTGCCAAAACTGTGTGCAGGTTGTTAATTTTGAAGAAAAAAAAAAATCCCCTTTGTGTGCCTCTGATTTTATAAAAATTTTGCCATGCTAGCCAAAGAGGCATCGAGTATTACTAGTATTGTGTTGAAGTTTAAAATTCTTATGCCGTCTCAACCCTACTTTCTTGTGAGTAATGTTGTCATGATACTGGAATTTCTAATTTTGATATCAATACCTTGAAAAGTAGTGATACTCAACATTACCATGGGGAACCATGGGGAAAATTAACTCCACATTGAGGTTATAAAATTTTAGATTTTTATTAAAAGATAAATATAACAAGGGTATAACATGACAACAGATATAGGAAATGAGACGAGTACAAGAAAAAGACAACATTGAGAGTAAGTGAGAGGAGGCGGGGCTATGTTGAAGCAGTGACTGTCTCCTCTCTTGCTGTACGAGAGGAGAAACAGTGAGATAGTGCAGTGATATTGAAAGCATTTCAGATATTCAGGATCGATATATTCTGCTATACTAGTGTGTAGTAGAAGTAAGGTAGTAAAGTTGAGAATTGGTGCCTGATTACCAATCAAAAGGGGAGAAAAGACAGTTTTACAGTTTCTCAAAATTGAAAACTTGGCTTCAAATAAAAGGAAGTCTGGTGAAGGTCTTGGCAATGCAGTTACCTTTCCAAACAATGTTAAAATTATTGAGGAGACAAGGGGAAGCTCCTCTACCTCTGTAAATCAGGCCTCACTTGTTTCAGAAAGAGATAGCTTAAAATAAAAACGTAAAGGAAGTGAACTTGTAATTTGCATTCCAAGATATGTAAATCCCACTATAAATATTCAAAATTATTGCCAGTACTATTAAAAATGTTGTATGGAAATGTAACAGTCAATTCAATTTAGAGTTTGTATGAGACTCTAAAGTGTAACTGCTGTTGAAAGAACTTTATTAAAGGCTTAATTAACTTACTTTTAGCATTAATGATGATGAAGCCTTTTTGATACATTTCAGAAACTGGGAAATAATTAGAGGCCTAATTTCAGTCTTGATCAAAAATAAATTATAAATGGGAATTGTTATCTGAAGCTGTGTTTCCTATTTAGTTCAGATTGTGCAGTAAAAGCAGCACAACAGCAGTAGCAGCTGTCAGTGTGCACTGGATCCATGCACCTGCAGTATTGCTGAGCACTTTGAGGTTCTGACAGAGCTCACAGCCCAGCACAGAGTGATGGACTCATATTCCTAAGTGAAAAAAATACACTTGAAGTTAAAGGGACATTTCAAGTTGCAGGCACATGTAACGTGACAGCAGTTATAGAGGTCATTGTTGGCAGCTGTTTTGGTTCAAATGGAAGTGTCTGTTCCATCAGATAGACAACTCAGAATCACAGCTGAAGTGCATCTGATGTAGACGGAGTGTGAAATGGATCAATGAGAAAGCGCTTGTACAGCAAAGGCGATCAAAATCATGAAGAAAAATAACTTTTTCATGTTAATTTTAAATGTCACTGCCTGAATGTAGACCTGCTTTGTGTTTGCACGTCTCATTGTTTGCAAGTCTTCATTCTCAACTGTAAAACACTGGTTAAAAAAAAATCTAAATGTCCATCCCAGTTTACCAGTGTACAGAGTTCACCGTCAAATGTTTTGTTCGACGAAACCAAAGAATATTGAATTTACATTGATCTAAATTAGAGAAAAGAAGCAAATTCCATTGGAGAAGCTGAAAATATAACATAATTTTGATTTAATGACTAAATGTTTCAGCTAACTGCTTTCCCAAAACCTACACATTCCTTTTTTAAACATGATTATAATGGCTTTCATTGGGGATTAGCATCATGAGACATAGAGTAAAAGTAAAATTAAAAACTAATATTTCAGTTCCCAGTGAACGGATTCTGGAACTGCTCGTCTGACTGTCTGGCCAAGTGATAAACCTGAGTGACCCCCCAGTCCATGCCATTACTAACAAACTATGACAGAAACAAACTGTGACTGAAACTTGAATGAGAACATGTGACAAATTCTCTAAGTGCCATTGCACGTCTCTTCTAAATTTGTATTTTATCTGTGGCCACAATCTCTACAACTCTTATCTTATTGGCTGCCTGGGGCCCATTAACACAATGTAAAACATAGTTCGGGCCAAAAGTTTAACCACCACCAGTGTGTAAGGTTTATTAAACTGTACCCAACCACAGCAACAAGACTTCTGCTATGTGCTATGTTAGCAGTTAACTTCGGTTAAATAGATTTAGTTAAGTGTTTAACTGACTAATGCAGGTGTTATTGTATGTGTAAGTCATAACTCATTAATTTAACATTAATTAAGGAATGTTATGAGTCTATATGATAAATTCCTCTGTGAAGAGTATTTTACAGTATTCTCAATATGATTGCAACACTGACAAGATCATTCATTTTGCATGAAAAATTGTGTGTTATGGACAGTGCGACATGCCATGTCTTGCCATGACAGATTGACAAATGACAAACTTGACAAATTCAAGGTGTTTTACACACCTCAGAACACTTTTACAAAATACAAGTCAGTCAATTTCAGGCAGTAAGTTTCACTTTTGCTTTCACAACACGAAATTCTGTCTGGAAGAGTGCAACATACTGGGACAACTGGTAATATGAGTCAGCATAATATTCAGAAATTAAAACAAAAATTACAATTTCTCTTCAGCTTTTCCATGTCTTATTGTTTTACAGCATTGATGCCCATAATAAATCTAATAGGTCAATAGACAATATTTTTGTGTTAAAGTGAAAACAAATTCTAAACTGAAAATCAGTGCATAAGTTTTCATGAATGTTTTTACAATACAGTGTGGGATAGTGTTTGACGAATGAATACAGTAGCTCTGTCTGGTTTCTACTAGGAGTTATATCTTGCACTGAGACTTAAATGTTGTATTTTAGTTTTAATCAGACCATGGGATCTTTATTCAACATATGTGCATTTCTTTTCTAGGAGAGATTTTTATTTGTCCACTCTGCCACACAGGCTTGATTTGTGAAGTGCTGCACTGATTGTTGTCTCTCTGGTGAAACCTCCCGTAGGAGCCAGTGACCTCTCTAGTCATGTCACTGCAGTTCCTGGCATCTTAGCTACAATCTCAGTCAAAGTCCTGTCCTGGTTGTTTGGTTTGGCCAGGCAACTAGTTTTATTAAGAATCTAGCTTGTACTTTTTCCGAATTATGATGCCTGTTCCACTCATAGAAATTGTTGTGCACAGTTTCTCAACAGGCAGTTTTTGTCAGATGGTTAAAGTACCTTCACAAGAGTTACACCTAGTAGTATTAGGTGTAAATATTTAGAAAGCTCTTTGTATGACTTTGTTTGTGTGGTAATTTAGTGACTCATAAATCTGTACTTGGTAAACACGCTATAACCAGGGCAATTTAACTTTCAAACAGCAGGTGCAACTGGCTGCAGATCTGTGCTTAATTTCTGTGTTTAACATCTGTGGGCAGTTATTGTCTGCGCTGTCTGTTGTGGAATGTAATATGCTCATATTAAAATGTTGCCCAATAAGCTGAATGGGCCACAGATCAGGACTGTTAAGTTTTGTGTGCATCTTGAAAATGTTTCATTTCAGCTTGTTGTTTGTTTTAGTATTGTTTATTTTCAGTTTATTGTCTGCAGATTAGTTACAAAAAAGTCCTTTTCCAGTTAATCTTTGTATCTGATTGTTGGAAATTTCAGAGATATCATAGATGTACAGATGTTAACATACATGTGCTGCAACAGGGCAGAAACACAGCAGTCTAAATCCATAACTTCACGACTGAAACATCTGTGTACACAAAAGCAGAAATATGGTCAGTTGGTCTTAACAAATTTATAAGGTACTGTTCATCTCATTCATTAAGAAATAAGATCATCATGTGTCAGTGGCCCTAGGAAACATGATTGATGTAGCCTATTGTTCCCAAACATGTCTCTATTGGTAAACTAGTAAAATTCTGCCTCTGTGAAAACAATTGCTTTGCCAGCCATGACTTAACACCATGTAGATACTGGTATATATACCAAAATCCAACATATGAGTGAGTAAGTTGACTTTCATCACTGTACTTAATCAATTATACCATTTAGAGCTGGAATGATTGCTTGATTAGTTGATCAACAGAAAACTATTTTGATGACTTGATTAAGTTTAAAGTCAGTTGCAGTCTATCAGTTATGAGAATTTGCTACTTTTCTTCATCTATGGATAGTAAACTGAATATGTTTGGGGTTTGGACTATTCATCTAACAAGACAAGTGATTTGGAAGATGCCACAGGGGCCTTCAGGGAATTTTGGTGGTAAAAAATTGTGATTTTTCAGTATTTAATGACATTTTATAGACCAAAGGAAAAATGGATTCATCAAGAATATAACCGTTAGTTGCAGGGCCAATACCATAAAAGAGTTGCAAATAGCAAATGCAAATTAATCAAATTAGGACTGCATTATTTATTCATGAATAAAGATTATTCAGCCACTACAACCTTAACCAACACATTAGCTACAGAGAGGGCAACAGCAAGCCATTTAATGAGAGTTTTTTTTAAAAAACATTTCATTTCATCACACTGCACACTGTCTTTTAATGTTTGTGTGTGCACGTGTTAAAAAACATTTAATGTAGTATTTCTATGTTAATCAGCTATCAAATTCAGATTGTATCTTTAAAGGGGTGATATTTTAACTTTTAGAACATGTTCATACTTTATCTTAGCAGCCCTCTTTTTTTTTTTTTCTCAAAGCATGTCTGCTACTTTTCTCAGGTTCTCTGCTTCCTCTCTGGTAAGATGAAGCCAAGCAGCACATGGGATAGAAATTTACTGATACCTGTTTGTAGAAGCATTTAGGCTTGTCACCATTTATCACAGCTGCATTTTTAGTGTCCCCTTCAATCTATCTTAGCAGGGACGGGCCAGGACCTTGATGAGTAAAGCAGCCAGACACAGAGGGAGGGAGGAAGTGTGATAGAGTCATGCAGGCCTCCCTTACTCCCCAGCCCTGCATGTGGTTCAGACCAGTCAACAGTCTGCGGAAGATTGAGTCAAATGGTTTGAAATGTGGTTAGGGATGTATCCATCTGACCACCAGTGGTGGCAGATCTGCTGCAGTGGTTGCAGAACACCACCAGAAATGTTGTCAGGGTCAGAAAAAAAAGATAAGGAGTGGGTGGATGTTGATGGAAGCGTTGTTGTAGCTGCACAGTCTATATGGTAATTGGATAAGCAGGTAAGTGGAGATGGGACATAGGTCGCAGGGACGATGAGGGTTCTGTCAGGGCCCGCCTTTTAAGGCTTCTCTGCGTCTGTGCGTCTGTGTTTGTGTGTGTGCGTGTGTGTGTGTGTGTGTGTGTATGTGTGTGTGTAGTTGGGACTGCAGAGGAAGGGCAATATGATCCTTGTAGGATTCAGGGGCCCACACACAAGGTCCTAGAGAGATCTGGCAGTGAAATTCAAGATGGCCAGTTGGAGAGTGAAAGAGGAGCGAGGGGGACAGGGGGGGCAGCTTCATTTGTGAATCCCGGATGTTTTTTCAGCCTTGATATGTGCCGTCTCTTTATGTATGGTGTTGAGGGGGGTTTTCTTTGAAGCAGGTTGTGGATTTGTAATCAAGATTAGGGATCCAGAGCTGCTGTCATTGTGTACGTCTCCTCAGTAGACCTAAGACAGCCTTTTGTCCCCTCTTTTATTGTGACAGTCCCTCACTTTTAACAGCCATTTAGAAAAAAAGACTACACTGCATTCCTAAGTAACACATTTTCAGTAGCAAGCATATACCCATCAGTGTGCATGTTTTTTTTAAAATTATAATTATGAAGATAAACATGTATACTCATATTAGCTTTGGTGGGGAAGCAAATCAAGTCCTGTGTGCATATTTTTCATGCTGCTACATGCCTATCTTTACTTGAAGTTGGTTTGAAAAATGAAGATCCCTGGGGCTAAAGAGAAGGGCTTTTTCAGGGCTTTTTTTGCTGAGGTTATACTCATGCAGGCTCAGTCAAAAGACATGAAACTGCCATAAGGGATGAGTGACACAACCACCCTATTGTTTGTATATAATGTTTACAATTACAGTCAATAACCTCATCATGTTATATCCACGTTTTCTTTAGTTGTTGAAATAAGGCTTCACTCAGATGATTTCATTTTGAGACATTTACAAATTAAGTCTCTTATTAAAATCAGAGAAAATCTTGATCATCAGGGTTAAAAAAGCTTCTCAGTAACAAAAGGCAAGATAATAAAAACATTTAAATAAATATTTAAATTAAAGCCAAGCAAATGGTTAAAGAATAAGGTACCGCTTTACAGTAACACTACCCTTATAATAAATGATTTGTAACTTGTGACTTACTTATAATTAAGTTAATTAGGTTGTAATCACTTTAGAAATTATTAATGAATGGTTATAAATGAGTTACACTCTTTGTCAAGGTCCAGTTGCTGCTTATTGCTAATTAATGTTACTAGTAGAGTTACGAACATTTATAGCTGTTAAAAGGAAGCGTTATTGTAAAGTGTAAAATACACGACCATTTATTCATGACTTAATTAAGTGCAGCCTACTTGAAATTGTCAGGGTAAACAATATTACCAAAGCTTTAGTGTATGAATTAGAGCCCGACCGATATATAATTTAGCCAATATTATCAGCCCGGTAATTGGCCTATCACAGTTATATCGGTCTATATCAGTATCGGCTTATATGTTGTCCGATATGCACCTACATGAAAACATGGTGCAAATTGTTTTTTATTTATTTTCTTTATAGGCAGCATTTCATCTTTTTTCTTAATTCAGGTTTAATGTATAAATATATTTTGCTCTATTCGTGTTTTTATATATATAGTAATTTATAATTATTAAAAATACTGGTAAAAGTTTAAGTGCCCTGATAACATTTTGGACAGACACATTTATTGTTTGACTGTAAAATATGCTGCCTCCATTACATAAAAGTGATAACCACTTTTGAGGGATCATTGCAAAAAGTGGTGTGTTTATGTACATATTCTATATTCTGTATATTGTGCTCTGTATAAAGAATATCTGCTGATATCAGAATTTTTAAACTGAATCTGGCTATTTAATATTTTTGATTATGAAGATATTCTGACTGTTCTGGTGAAACGCTACGAACTTATTAACAAATATCTGTTTGTTAAGCTGAAGCAAGGTACGTGCAGATAAATGTAGGCTCAATATTTGTGAAGCAACCGGTCACTGTTGCCCTTTTTAATCTAATGTGTTGAAACAGCTTATTACTGATTTATTAGGGTTAGTGGTAAGTGTTTACAACCTAATTAATAATGTAATTATAAACATTTATAAATTATTTCTAAGGGTCGTCTTATTGTAAAGTGGTACCAAGAATAAAGACAAAATCTGGGCAAGGACGTGTCAGTAAAATGCCTTTGAGAATAGATTGTGTATGGTGCACAAGTTTTCAAATATTTTTAATGAAAATATTTAAAACATATATCATTATAGCAGTAATGTCACCCAGTTTCCCTATCAAGATCCTAAATGCAAAGTTAACAAACTTTTTTAAGGGTCTTCATGAGTGATTTTACTGTGTTTCTAACTGATCTTTTTGTTTCCACAGTGACCTGAGCATGAACAACATCACTGAGCTTCCAGCATATATTTTCAAGAACTTCCCCTATCTGGAAGAACTGTGAGTACATGCCTCTTTTTTCCCTTGTTAATGATGTATTTACTCTGTACAATGTTGACATGAGGGCTGGGCTTTATGATATGCACCTGGATATTTGAGTTTGCACTGCAAAGCACACATTAAAGGTGCACAACATGCCCTCCTTCTCAGCTGAAGGAGATAAGCGTTACGTGAGGTCACAAATCACTCACCATTCATGAGTTGAACAAGGGCAGTTATAAAAGGTGCAGTAAAGCTCAATTAAAAAGGTGAGGTGAGACAGCATGTATTGAAGCTGCAGTCATGTGACATCCTGTGTGGATTTTTTGCTTTTAAAGGATTATCAGGGTGGCAACAGCACATCTATGCTCTGAGGCTTTTGTTGAGTGGCGTACATCTAATCTTAGTGGGTGTTTGTTATTTCTTTGCTCTTTAAATAGTCCGCTGTCTGGCTCAGTGCTGCCGGGAGTCAGAGATAATATCTGTCTACCTGATATCAGTTAACATGCAGCCCTGCGAAAACAAAATGACCAGTGAATGAACAGAACTCCAGCGGTTCCAGCTCCACTTGGCCTTTCGTGGGCATGTTTTTTCAGCTCTCGTGCATCTTTCAGCCAGCCAGGTCTTCACCTTCTTCTTTTCCATACACTACTTCAGTCTGCTTTGTCGAAAAGGCAATTTACTTTTCATCGCATTGTGTGGAGGAATGCAAGGCAGGAAGGAAGAGGGCAAAACAATGGTTGCCATGGAAACAGGGCTAAAAAACCCACCCAGTCTTGGTGCTACTTCTTTCTTGTCTTAGATTGTCGTAATGGATGGACTCTGGCTGGGGTGTCTGTTCTTGATGAAAGGTATTTTGATTGACATGTGCCCAGTTCATATGTGTGTTTGTTTAACCTTTTTTTCTGAGAACAAATCTCCAGGCTTGTCTCAATGAACTTTGGTGGATGACTTTTTTGCTGTAGGGCTGTAGCAGTGTCAGTGAACCAGAGCATGGGCCCTGAGGGCAGAGACAGGCAGAGAAAGAGTTGACAGAGAAAGAGATCAGTGAGAGAAAAGAGAGCGGGCCATCCTCACACAGGACAGGACCGGAGACGAGGGAGGAATATTCCCTTCTCCGTAGTCACGCAATCTCCTTCGCTCTCTTTCTCTCTTGCCAAAGGCGCTTCAAAGCTCAGCAGATGTGATGACAGGTATTCTCTGTCTTCTTTGCAGTTTGTTTATATTCTCGAAAATAACCTGTGATTGATATCACTCTATATATTGAAGGTGAATTATGGTAATGACACCTGGGTCTTCTCTTCTCTATATGTTATATTTTGTTGACAGAATGATTTAAAAACATTTATTGTAATTAATTTGTTTAATAATAGTTTTATGTTGTTTTTTGAGTTTCAGTTTATTGCAACTATGTATTTTCTTGTCTATTTTTCATATTGTATCCATTTGTGTAATATTGGGTGTAATAAATTAAAGACTGTTTTTCTTGTTTGCTGCTTTTAATCAGTACGGACCTGGCTGAATGATATGCCATAAAATTCATGTCAGTGTAATTTATCATTTGCCTTGATAACAGTTATGAAACTATGATTAAGTGTCCTATCATGTATGATAATATCTGTATAATTTTTTTTATACGATAGAGAAATGGTTCCGGTATTGCGACTTGTTAACAGAATACGGTTGCACGTGGCAACAAGAAGCATGACTGCAATTCAAAGTACCATGGCTTCTGGCTCCATGTTGGAGGAGTTGGTTCCAAAAAGTAGAGTGACTTCAGTAGTAAGGAAGTTGTTTGAATACAAAAGATCAGATTTACAACAAACCACAGTAATAAGTATATAAGAAGTTCAAGAAGACTTTAATAACAGAAAGGGGCAATACAACAAACCAAACCAAATATTCACATTTTAACAGGTGAAATCAGATAATGTGGACTAATTGGATTAATTGATCATTATAGGTTTAGCAGTTAATTTAATAGATGATTAATAATCGATTTGGCCTGATCGTTGCAGCTCTAATTATGTCTGCCCGATTGGCATGGCGAATGGTTAACTCAAATACCCAAGAGCAGTGGTTACTCTTACTGTAGAGGAGCCAGTCAGAGACATCAATCAGAAATAAAGCAAATTTAAAACAGCTGCTGCTTTGATCTAAAATGAACCCAGAATCCAAAATAAAATTGATTTAAACTTCAGATTGTAAAATGACTTAGCGCTGCACATAACAGAATTGTAAGCTTGGTGATGTTTCTTGCTCTGATAGACTTTGTCGAGTGGTAGTGAACTTTTTCTTTTTTGTACTGACTCGAGTTTCATACTGATCCAAGTCTGAGAAGAGCTCTAAAATTGTCTGTGGGAAAAATCAATGTGACATTTACTTCTGGAAGGAGAGGCGCCTAAAATAGCTCCTCCCACTTCACAACTCTATTATAATTATATGATTGTTGACATTTTTTATATGAACATTTTCATTGCCAAGATGAATACAGGAAATGAAGTCACAGGCTTATGATAACAGCTACCTATACCAACAGTGGTATAAAAGGTGTGTATTGTACATGTGGGAGCATGTCGTGGGGGACGGGTGCTTGTTTGGGTTTTGCCTGTATTGTTACAGCAAAATTTTTTCAGTGGTAAACTAATCATGTTTGTAGCGCTTTACTGCTGTCGGAGTGCTCTGCAGGGCTCTTTTGTGATTTTGCTATTGACAAAGGTAGACCTGTGGGAGTGGTGTTGCACAAGGAGAGGATTTAGCCTTTCCTCAATGAGATTTAGCACATTCTTCTTACCTCGTTGAAGCCTGGGGGGACATGTACTGAATTTGCTGAAAGATGTGAGGGGAGGAGAAGCTCTTTATGTTGTGAAACCTGAAGGATATCATGATTTGTCAAACCATGTTTGCATGTGGTGGTTTGCGGCTGGTGTCAGTGACTGCAGGTTGAGGGTTGTATGAGTTCTCAAGTAATTAAGGCATATTGAATTAGCCACATTGGTCACTATCTGCTGGGAATTAACAAGAATGACTCAACAGCCACAGACAAGATTTGTGTTTTGAATTTGTAGGCGTCCATATGCGTGACAATGTGTACTGTAGTCATGACGATAACTGCAGATTATGGTCTTGGAGTGAAAATCTGATTTCAAAAAGCTGTTTCTTCACGAATTGTGGCTTGTGAGAGACACAGATGTTCACATGAATTGGATGATTGGCTGGTACAGTGATTTGTGGAATTCAGCTTTGGACGTTGGGTTTGTCTCAAAGTCAAGTCAGCTTAACTGACAGCCTATCTATGAAACTGGTGAGCAATCACATACTAGTATGACAGCTTGGGTCGACCGCAATAAATCAGACAGAAAATAGGGCCTGTGATTGGCCTACTTAATGTGGATTCAGAGCAGTTTGTCTTGTTTGTGGAGGTCTCTGATGAAATTACTGTACAGTAAATTTTACTCACACTCAAACTCTTGGACAATTTCACTTTAGAAGCGTAAAAAGAATTTATTCAACTGCTTAAAGTGATATTCCACTTTGTGAGAATAAGTAAGCCATTCAGTATGTACTCACCACTATGCCGATGCGATGATGGGTGAAGGTCTTCAGTTCACAAAACAATCCTGGAGTTTTAGGAGAAACAGGGTAGCAGCCTCATCCAGTACAATGGCAGTGAATGGAGACCATGGATAAAACGTTTAAAAAAGCACACA
>JAJHUR010095899.1:0-13793 GCA_027495735.1 Lutjanus campechanus | reverse complement strand
TTACATCTCCAAACTCGCCATATAGCAACTTGGAAAACAGAAAACTTTCTCAGAATAAAAGATACTGACCCGGGATATTTTGGTGATGCACAAACGCACTGCACATTCAGACAGCACATCTGAAAAACGTGATCGGGAGATCCCAGCTGTAATAACTACCGTACGCTGGAATGACTCGGATGCAGAAAAATGTAAAAATGTGTTTTGTCATCGCAGGTATTGAGTGACTCCTTCTCATGGCTCCAAATCAACTCTGAGTTCCTCCAACAGCTCCAAAATGACAATGCTGGATAGGCGATATGTTTTAATGATTGTTTCCTCATTCATTCTAAAAATGTTCACGCGAGGGTGAAAAATGCATTCTCTGTGTCTCCTTTTATCGTTTCGATGTCTCCTTCTTGCAGCAATAACCTCAGAAATGCGTGCGCAATTACGCAAACGGTTTGCACGTGCCTTTGACACGTATTAAATATTGACGCAATTTCTATGAGCAAAATTGCTTTCAAGTTTGATAAATCGCTTTGCGTGTGCTAAATTAATGCATTTACATTTTCTCCTCCCAACACACGCAAAATTGCGTGTGAACGCCCCATATTGCATATTCATCACGGCAGACGTACTAACTGGATGCAGACCGCTATTTTGCACCTTTGACAGACGCAACCCTTAGCGTGCACCGTTAGTAAATCAGTTTGTACTTTTTTTTTGCGTGCGCAATGAGTTTGCACGCGTTTTACTACACGCAAACCTTTAGTAAATCCGGCCCATAGTCACAAGTTATTCTTTGGAACTTGACTAATGTTCCAAAATCTTGCAGACCAAAATCCAGAGCAGAAAACATATTTTCATGCCATGCCCACTCTGTGACAGGCATGGCCGAACGTTTTTGTCTGTCCATCTCATGGTGTTAAGACCACCTTGAGGGAATTTCTTCAAGCTTTGCACAAACATCCACTTAGACTCAAGGATGAACTGAGTACAGTTTGGTGGTCAAAGTTCCTTGTGACCTCACAAATTGTGTTTTTGGCCATAACTCAAAAATTCATATGTTAAGTATGACAAAAGTTTACGCAAATGTCTTATAGGATAAAATGATGACATTTTACTTCCAAAAGGTTGATAGCCAACTTCACTGTGACATAATGTTTAACTATCAGTCCTCTGTACTCCTCTGTAAATATAGTGTCTAAGTTACAACAGGATAGTTCCCACTGGAATTTATTCACTGGAATCACACTTCAATATAATATAACTTATATTCTGCAAAAAATAGCTTATATTAAATTCTTTCAGAGTCTACACTATATTATATTATATGAGTCTGGACAGACATGGATGTAAACTGCAACTTGACTGGTTGGTGGAGGCATACAACCGTGAGGTGGTAATTGTAGTTCTGACAAAAGTAGCAGCTGTGGGTGTAGAAGGCAGTGTAGCTGCACAACATCTTACTCGATTTATATTCATGTTATTGCTTTCCCTACCTTTATGTAAAAGAAAAAGCAGGATAGAAAGTTTAGGCATGTTCTCTCTGGGCTTGTTGGACGGTATTGCAGGTAAATGCATCTAGAATTTAGCCCTGATAGATGTAGAAAATGTGTTATTTCCCTTTAAGTATTAATAGCTTGTGTGTGTCAAAGTTTGCACACTTTGAAATAACACATGTGCATATAGAGTTACATAGTTAGTTATATCAAGCAGTATATTTGCCTTCCTTACTGATAAACCTTTGCTGGTTGCTATGTGAGCTCTTCTGGTAACCAGGGAGCTCTGTAGCGTCTTTGAAGGAACATTTTTAGACAACACCCATGCTTTTATTACTGTTGTTGTTGCTCCATTGCTGCATTGAAGTCTGTAGCTTTTCGTGTGGATATATGTGATTATAAATGTGAATGTGTGTCTGTCTCTCGTTGTCCAAATGTCTCCAGACCACCACCCTCAGATTAAACCACTTTTACATATTAGTCTAATGTGTGTGCGGCTACATTACGCTGGATAAGATAAAGGCAGACATTACCGTATGTTATGAGCCTCCCAGCAATACTCCAGGGGCAGCTTTATCTCTGACACCAGCCACCTTTTGTTTCTCCTCAGAAGAGAAAGCAAGGGAGTTATCAGTCTCATAATTCTTCCTCTATTGGGAACCAGCGAAGGGTGACGGTGTCTCAGAGTCCTGGATGGTTTCATTAGACCCACGGGTTCTGCGGGGGGTAGAATGGAACCATATGGAGGAGGACTACTTAGCCGCTGGCCACAGAGGATGTTACATTCACCCTACTACATCTTTTTAATTAAAACTCTTAATTAAATTGGAGCAGAGCAATTTCAGCACCCTGTTGTGGTGTGTGTGTGGTGGGTCGATTTGTGTGTGCATTAGGGTTAGGACTTCCAGCTAATGTTTATTGTCATTATCGATTAAATTATTGATTGTTTAAACGGATTAATGGAATGATGCTCATTGAAGTCCTCAGAGGATGTTTTAAAACTGCTTATTTTGTCATACCAACAGTCAAGACTCCAAATGTATTCAATTTACAATTATATCAAATATTGGAGTACATTTGAGATACTAGAAACTAGAAAAAATGGTATTTTTATGTGATCAGTGATTTCAATTATTAATTGATTATCAGCATTGGATAATTACTGGCTTGTAAGTGTTGCTACATTAACTGTATGTATTGTATAAAAGATTATGATACTAGTACCAGTACCCCCAAAGTGATACTGATATTTATTTCATTCCTTTTGTTTTCCTACTTAGTTTGATAACATCATGTAAATGGAAGTATTCCTTAAATAATCCTTCCACATTTTATGCATTTATTTTTACCAGATGCCACAGGTGTTAATTTTAATCATATTTTTGAACATTTTGGTGGCATCTCGGTGTGCTGAACTGCCAACTTTGTACTGCTGCGGTAGTGGGTGAATCACATGTTGCATTAAATTGAAGAGCGCTGGCGGTGATTGTAATTAGTCTTTTTTATTTTAGATCTGGGTACAAATATGATTGAATACAGGTATGATTTGACTGGAGACATTTCTATACTGCTTGGTACTAGATTATTTTGGTCAATACCTTAAACTTCAATCAGGAGAGACTTCGGAGTAAGATGAAATAGTGCACAAATATTGCACATGCATGAGATCACAAAGCAGAAAGTCTTTGGTGGTTAGACCCCATTGTAGTGAATAGAATATGCACGTATATAAATAGGGGGTGATGAAGCAGGAGTGAAGAGGAAATCCCCCCGGCGTCTAGACACTGGTGGTGGTGGTAACGGAATGGTGATGCAGGGGCTAGGTGAGGTGGAGAGGCTCTGAACTCTTGCTGCCTGGACCTGATGAATGGCATGGGGGAGGGTTGAGGTGATGGACTCTGGCTGCCCGGGTCCAAAGACTGGAGGAGAGGGGGTGGAGTAGGGTTGTGCATTGTCTGTATGGCACTGATGGAGCAAAGACAGCAGAGATTTAAAGTTTGACAGCAGCAGCAATTGACTGGCAACGAGACTGTGGCAAAATCTGATTGGATAGTAGAGAGGAAAGTGAACGCCCACAATCAGCTGATTAGAGGGAGTAGGAGGAGTGAGAGAGTAGAGGAAAAATTGCTAATGTAAAGGAGGTCTTCCTGATTGAACTTACGCTGAGCTTCATTTGTGCTCAGTTCCATAGAAAATGTAACCTGGTCAGTACTGTTTCCTTTAAAATGTATTTGGTGTTAAAGATTAATTAAATACAAATTCTTTCTCTTTAAAGTTGAGATAGGCAGTTCCATAATAACCATAATAACATGTAAGTCAAGTGGTCTGAGAGAAAACTAGACTTCTGCTCCTCCTCTTGGCTCTGTATGACCTTGGTCAGTATGATAGGTCAGTATGATAGTTAAATGTTGAGTCTCATTCCCAGAAAGTAAGTATTTCAAGACCTGGGAATGAGACTCAACAATCAGCCATTTTCGAGCCACCAATTCAAAGCATTGGTAATGTAACAAGTATCTTTCTCCTGAATCGCTTACTGCAGCTTTAAGTTTTGTTCCCCATTCCAAGGCATAAAGGGGGCATAAATACAGGTATTTTCATTTTTATTGCAATAACTAGCAAATACAGAAAAAGTAAAGCAAAGTCAAACCTCTCCCTTCTCTTTTCCTGCAGTAACAAATGTCACCCACTTCACATTAAATGTAGCTAAGTGTTCCACTCTGTGTAAAGTCACTCTGTAGTGTACAGGTCACACTGCCATTAATAGCCAGTTAATTAACCCACCATTTAAGTCGATGGTGAGGACATTTACTGCAGGTCGATGTGTCGCGCCTGGAAAAGGAAATACCAAGTTGAGGTACGAAATCCCAATGATACACACTGGCATCAGTACCTAGTTGTAGTTAAAAGTGGGGGTGTGAGATTAATATGGGAAGAAAATTTTTTCATTAACCCCCGATAGTGCTAATAAAGGTGCTCTTTCTCTGTAGAGCTCAGTTTAATGAGAATATTAGTTTTTATTGTGTTCTGTACTGTCAGCCGTGAGGGGCAGATAAACGTACACAAAGGGCAACCATTTACTGCATAATGCCGTTAGAAACCAAGTACAATCAGCTGATATTTACCTGATCAGCCACTGCCACTGATCAATACACATATTATTATACCATTAATCAAACCAATAACTAACAGTAGTCAACGTCAGACAAGCTTATCATGTTTTCAAAGTTACCTAGTATTTCTGTGGTTGTAACAAGATGTTAAAAAATATACATCTACATCTACAGCTTGAATTAAACTAAACCAACTTGTGCTCTCCGGGGGAAATATTACACCAAACTCCCTTTAAAAAATATGAAATGCTGGCAATTTCTCATGTGTCCGTAAAAACAATTAAATCTAGAAACACAAGATAAAAGACATTTATGTTGACAGCATTCTTATTAATTTGGCATTAATATAATCCGTAAAGGTAAACTGTATTTCTATTCAAACTTTACATTTCGGAAATGGCTTCAACTCACTACGAGCCCATGTGTCAGCTGCTCTATTTTAGTGGGAAAGGACCACGGGAAATGGAGGTTCAGATTGCAGAAAGTTTTGCTTTGTTTTGTGATTTTTTGTTGTTGTTTCTTTCGCAACAAAGATTATAGCTCATGTATTCAAAAATAGCAAAGTTTAATGATCAAAAAGTGAGGATGCAAAAGCACATATTTGGTCCCCCAAGTCTAATAGTGGGGGTGCAACTGCTCTGTTTGCTCTGCTGTTCAGGTGCCTATGAACATTGGTTTATATTACATATTACATGTATATTACATGCATACAGTAGTCATGATAGTTATCAGAAACAGTTTATATTAAAAAAAACACATATTGATCTATTTCTAGTGTGTTTGTGAGAGAATTTTATGTTTCAATAAAATGAGTGCTTGACAGTATTATGTGGGTCTGATTGACTGAAGTGGCCAAAAGTCAGATGACTAACATAACTTGGTCAGTCGGAGTGATGATAAGTGAAGACACACATGCTGTCCTCTTTGTCTGTTTCTTCTTTTTTTTTTGTGTATTTGACTATACCTTTCTTTGTCTGCTGTTTTTTCTGTCTCTATTTCTGCCCCTGTCTCTTGCTTTCTATGTCTTCTCTGTCTGTCCCTAAATCTGGTAATGTTAGACTTACAGGACATCAAACTATAAGAGGCAAAGAAAACACACACAAACACACACGTACACATAGAGCAGTACACTCTGCTGCAGTGCGGTTGCAGACGCGACACATCAGAAACTGACTGAAAGAGAAACAAGCAGCAATGGAGAGAGACAGAGGGAAATAGAGGTGAGGGTTTAGCAGGGTCGGTTTTGGAAAGTTTGTCTGCGTAAACAAACTCTGTAATCAAACATGTCCCTGAATCTGTACTATTCTTATTTTCAGAGTTAAGGGAAGCTGTTGTCCTGCGTGCAAAGTGCATAAAAAAAACATAGAGTCAGACCACAAAAATGACAGGTATAAAAACAAGTTGCAGATTGAATAATACTACACTAGCTAACTGCAATCTCTGATTTACACATACAGGTGAAAGAAAAGGTTGCAGCAAGAAAAGCCAGGATGGAAGGATGATTCAAGTCAAAGCAAATAGCAAAACTAAAACCAATAGTAACCACTTCCCTGTCAGCCTACACAGCCAGTCAATATTCTTTCTGAAAAGTGAATGTCTCTTCACAGAAACAGCCTTGTAACCTTCCACTTTCTCAGAAAGGAGAAATCGAATGGTCAGCATAGTATACCATATATGGTATTCAGCTACCATATATGGTATTCAAGTTCATGAAAAATAAGGTTTACCAGAAAAGACAAATCACTGTTGCAATTTACAGAACAAATCAAAACTGATATGACGTTTGACATATGACATATATTACTTACAAAAAAGTGAAGTAGAAGTTACTCCCACAAAGTAATTTGTGTATATTCTGTGGAAGTAATATTTCTATGAAAAATTAAATTTCACCATAGTCGGTTATTCATCTTTATGTAAGTGGGAGGTCTGAGGCAAATTTTCAATTGTAACTAATGTCTATTTTCATTAAATTTTTTTGTTTCTTTTCCACAATCCAAAGGTATTTAATTAACTGTCGTAGAGGAGCAAAGAACCCAGAAAATATTCACATTGGAGAAGCTGAAATCAGAGAATTTGGACATTTTTAAAAATTACTCAAAACAATTAATTGATTATCAAAATAGTGAATGATGAATTTAACAGTTTACAACTAATCAATTAATCGACCAATCTTTGCAGCTCTAGAGTGTTGCTGTCACAATGTTTAATTCAGTTATATCTAAAAGTGATAAGTTGAGCACAGAGGAAGCTCCACTTGCATCAAGCTTGCTGTCCACGAACCGACAGAGACATAAATGGCAAATGGACTGTCCTAAATATGGTAAGAAGTGTGAAATCCTAATCTGGGCAGGACATTGGCTACATGCTTGCAATGCTGATTGCCAAGAAATAGATTGTTTTAGACAAGATGGTTTATGAAGTGACAAATGCAAGAGGTCAGTGTCCAGCAGACAGACAGCAAAGCAGCTGGCAGACACAACACAGCAGTCTCTCTGCACCGCTCTGTTCTGTTCACGTTTTATAAGGAGGCTCAAATGGGAGACTTCTAAAAAAAATGATTACATTGTGTCCTGTTGCATCTAAAATATAACAATGTATCACTACCACAGAAACTTTTCAAACACTTTTGTGATTAACATCAATAAACAAGACCATCACTAAATTTACTTCAGGTCTCTCATGGCTGCTGCACTGCATGATACAGTGTTTTTAAAATTAAATTTCTCAGCAGATCTATTGGATTGTTTTATTGCATGAAGAATAATATGTTGTTGTTATTAAAAGCAGATTAACCATAAACTTCCAACATGTTTAAATGAAGTGAAGTGAAAGCTATAACTTTTGAATTAAGGGGATAAAATGAATAGCCTCACACCAGGAATCACCTCACATTGTAGATTAAGTCTTAATCATCAACTGGTCTTTTACTTTATATATGAATAGATATTCACTGCTAGACAGAGATACATACGGGCATTCAGACACGCAGCTTAGATCAGGCCAAAAAGGTCCAGTCCTGAATGATAACAGCTGACTGAGGTAGCTTCACATTTGTCTGCACAATTACATTGGTTTGACATTTATGTAGAAATGCTGTTGTCAGTCTGAACCACGTAAGCAAAAATCCTCTCATCATTGGTTGTGGCTGTAGGGCTCAAGCTTACACACACACACACACACACACACACACACACACACACACACACACACACACACACACAGAGATAGATTAAAGTATTGTAAAATATCTTTGTCAGCTGGTCACAACTCACTGTTGTCAGTCTGAGACTTTTCGAGCGTGGCAGATTTCAGCAAGTTGGTTCAGGGGAAGGTGTAAAATGTGATTTTCTAATCCATTTAAAGAAACTTATTTAAAATGCTCTGTCAGGCTAACATGCAGACAATCAAACATCTGCTCACACCTATGGGCACTTTTCTGCTTCGACACAGTTAAATGGTATATCTTTGAGGTTAAATAAAAGCACCCTCATGTGAAAACCACACAAGTACAGAGAGAACATACAGACTATACAGTACATACTGTAGAAGGGACCTGAGCAGACCTCAACCAAACTGCAGTAAAAGTTACTGACATGTCATGTCTGCAATATTGTGTTTTAGTTGACAGTAAGTCTCTAACAACTGACCCTTCCTAAGTCCCACCCCTTTTTGCTCTGTGCCCCAATAACGGCTGTTTGAAGATGGTTAAAAGATGTTACTGGGGGACCTATAAAAGGGACATAGCAAAACTAACTAGCAAACAATTGATGTAGATTAGCTGGCTAGTTAGGTAGCGTGTTGCTAACATTGCTAACATTAGCTATCAGATGTAATTAGCCAGCTAATAATTTATGTAGATTAGCTAGCTGGTAAGCTTGGGTTTTGCCACGGAATAAAACACTATTTACCTATGCAGATTAGCTAGCTAGTCATTAACGTAGTGTTTTGCTAACATTAGCCAATTTAAGATGTGACTATAGGCTATGTTGCTTTTACAGACCCCACAGCAACATCTTTTAACCATCTTCAAAATTTTGTTTTCTTGTCAACACAGCAAGCCTGGCACATAGAATCTACTAGTACTGGGGACAGGAAAGACAGTTGGGATTGAGGAGACAGGTCCCCCTCAATATTTAGAACATGTGCATTTGACCCTGGTGATAAAACATTAAAGTAGCAAAGGACTTTTATTTTGAAGAATGGGTTGCCTGAGAGCCTTACTGCCTTCCATTCCTGATTTTGTGTTTTCCGTTACATAAATAGAGATCTTACCTTTATAAATTAATGCAGAAAGGGTTAAAATGTGTGCATCAAAATCACCACAGATTAAGTGTTTGACTCTCAGAATGTCTTTGGGGAGAACTCCCACTTAATGCATCCCCAAAATATTGAAATGAAAACCTCCACCATGCTAGAATTGATAAGTTTCACAGCATAGTTATATCTTCCCTATTAAAATTACAGCATCAATTCATTTATTCCATATTGTCAGCAGCAGTCTCCTCTCCTGTCATGTCATATGCATCTTGCAGCTGCAGAGGGCTACAACAAAAAGTTACTATTTTAATGTATTACATAAGCAACTGTCTAAACAAAAGCATCTAATGCAGACAAACATTTGGTATGGGTTTTGCTTTTCATTGTAGTGTACTGTGTGTTCTTCTTTTAGGCTTCTACAGTACATCATCTTGGCACTTACAGGATCTGTAAAGTTCCCTTTTATACATGCTATCCATGTCCAGAGTACGCTCTGTGTGTGTTCTGGGTTAACGTTAGAGGAGATTTACATGTCAAATTACATGTCTTATCTTAAAGTGTGCTTTCTCTTACAGAGTTAGCTACTTGTGATTTCCTGTCTGTAGTTCTGTAGAGTTTGATAGTTGTGTGTGAACTCTCGATGTCTGCCATTTGCATGCAAGGCTGGTTCCACTGCAGAGGAGAGGAGAGGCCTGACGCTCTGATTGGTGCAGGAGTTGCTAGACAACAGATGTCCAGCCGGCTGGGAGGTGGACTACCTGTGGAGGAGGGAGAGAGTGGAGACAGAGAGAGAGTGAGAGTGAAAGAAAAGTGGAGGTGGAAAATGATGGAGAGCTAAAGGAAATGAGGCTGTCATATGACATTTACTGTAGAGATACAGTACATCCAACCTTATATGACTGCTTTTGTGTGTAGCTTTAAAGTAGTGTTTGCAGTGATGTTTAATTACTTTTCACATGAATACTAAAATGTTATTTAAACCCACAATTATTCTACTACAGATAAAAGTAATAGATCAAAGCAGACATGTTATGTTGTTTTTTGTTTATTTCATTTTTTAAAATTAAAATATGCAAACTGATACAGTTTATATAATGTTATTGGTAACTACTTCCTTAGAAATGCTCTAAATTGCATTCTGTTAAATTCTGCTCATGACATATTACCTTTGGGTTAGCCTTTTGTTCAGCCTGTACTGCAGCTTCTTGAGTATTAAGGCAGCTGTCTTTGATTGGAGCACCACCTCACACAGCCCCATGAATGCCCCATTTTGGAAGACTCTGATAGACACTTTCAAATACATCACCAAATAACAGTAATTTTTCTTGGACCTCATATCTGCAAAGACGATTGAATAGGAAGGAGTGCATTTTGCTCAACTGGAAGTAGCAAAGAATTTGTTAAAACAAATTCTGAATGATACATTACAACTGCAACAGTGCATTTATACTTTCTTTCTTTCTAAGAACATGGGAACCTTTTATGGACCTCTGAGAATCCACTCAGCCCGGTTAGATGTTTGATTCTATGTAGAAAAGTGACATGTCTACTCTAATAGCTATATGAATTACGATTATAGTTATATGTATAATATACATATGAAAGAAAACTATTTTGGATTTTATTTCACTTTAGTTGCTGTTACCATTCTTTTATCTTGTCTTTATCATCTGTGTGCTCGACTGTTCGGGTATGTTTATTAAATGATGAAAAAGAAAAAAAATAATTGAGAAAAAAAAATGTTTTGGGTGTGGGCAAATGTATTCGTGTAGGCTGCCAGATATATTTTACAGCATGTAGGAGAAGGGCTGGAGGGAGGCTAAAGATGTGTGCCAGTCTAAATTCATCAGAGCACTGTAATGCTTTCTAGTAATTTGTCTGCTGGTGAATGCTGTCATGATAAATTATGAAGTGGAGTGATTATGTAAGCCAGTGGTGAAGTTTTAAATGAACACAGGGTATCCTATGTACAGTAATAAAAGATTGTGACTTATTAGTGTTTCTATAAAATATTACGTATGTATTATGTATATTATTGATTCAGAGATTTTGTATAATATTATGTATAATATCTACAAAGGTATACATAAGGGAAAAGGAGAAAAAAAGCATGTACTTTAAGGCTGAAGGTGCTGGCAACTGCAAGATGTTATCAGAAATAAAAAGAAGAAAATCAGAGACCTCACACTCAACCCACAGAAATGTGTGTTATAAAAGAGTTGAATGTGAGGTCTCTATCAACACTTATTATTTATTATGTTGTTGTTAATTTTCTTTAAATAAAACACTTAATTTTTGGCTGTGGAATTACATTTTCACCTTCTGGTTGACGAGCCAAAGTTGGAAACTAATGGTGAGCCACCACACTGATAAATTTAACAACATCACATATTAAATGAAAAAAAAAAGTAAACTTATTTAAATTCCTGCCCAGCACAAACACAGTACAAATGCTGTAGCATGATTGCTGCATGCAATTTGATGTTAGTATCTTTAAATAATGATGTATAACCAAAGCAAATAAAGAGCTGGATTAAGAGAACTAGAAGATGAGGTTAATGATACGTATCTTTTAACTTAGCAAATGAAAGACAGAGTTTGTGTGTTAGACTGAGAGAGAGCCAAAGAGATTATGTGTCATTCAGTAACATGGTAAGACTGAGGCAGCGATGGAGAGATTAGTGACCTTGCTCAGAGGGTCCTGCTAATCATGAAATAATGGCTGAGCTGCCCTTGTTTCTGGCTCTGCCTGTCAGGATGCCTCTCTGCTGTTGTGCACGTCCCTAAAGCTGCCAGCATACTTCAAACAAAATCGAAATTGGCGTGTTCTTACTGGCAGTATGGCGGACAGGGGACCACACAAAGAGCTGCGTTGGGATGTCTTTGTTACAGCGTGTGAATGCCTCTTATCGGAAGTTTTCATGCAGGCTTCTTTCACAACGACTGACGTTGTTTTACTGTCATACGATTAGTTATGCTTCAGCTTTGGCCTTGGGGTGCATATTACCTGTCTATCTGCTGTTATTTTTGTCACCAATCCAACTTTAGTAGACAGTTGTTTGTCACATATGGCATTGGGCAATTACTTGTCTGGGCCTGAATCACTGCTGCACCTGAAATAATTTGCATTTAGTAACTTAGACTGGGCTGCACCAACAAGGATTAATTTTGAAACCTGATCGTGGTTTAACATTAAATTATGTTGCACCAAACTTTTAATGAAATTAAGAAGGTTAAATTTAAACTGTCTTTTATCCTTAGTTTATTTTTTACTCTAAAGCAAGATAAAATTGAATTCTTGTGCACCAAAACTTTAAACTCCAATTTAATCTGTGATCCAGTATTTAAATTTACAGTTACACTTGAGAAGGTTTAGCTTTTAAAATGGCTGTCTTTTTGAGATGCATTGAGCAAAATAATCAAACTCCTCGAAAAAAGGACAAACTCACCTCAGTTGCTTTTTATGATGCGTCCCTTTCTTTCTCTCTTTTAGCTAGCTAGCAAACAAAGCAATATTTTGTTAAGCAATACAGAGCAGCTGAAAGTTAACGGTAAACTGATTAGAACTAATGTTAGAATAAATTAATCTTCGTTAGTCCAGTCCAGTCTCAATGATTTTGTGGTTGTTGATTGCTTTGTCAATTTAATGGATTGTGGTTTATATTTGGAGGCAGGGATGGGGAAGATTTTTAATAAAAAAGGTCACTAAACTGACACATGGCCATGGTTTAGAGAGTGAACATACCATCTCCTTTTTAGTTTTTCATGCTTCTAACTGACTGCAGGACAGGTTTTAAATCAGCTTCTTCCTCCTGTATTTTTAGCTTTAACTGTAGTGCAGCCACAGCTCATCCTGTATTTGTTTTGCATGTCACTGTTGGGATTTTATCCTGGCTTTATCTCTTTCACTGCCACTCTGGTGTGGATGAACAGTCTTTCAGTCACTGTGAACATACTGTACTGGCATTTTTTACTGAACATTTGAGAGCACGCCAAGTTCCATTTCATTAAAGTAAACTGCAGCTCTAAGTTTGCCTGTGCGTTGCTTCCTATAAATGCATGACTACGCCGACACATACACAACAACAGACACCTGTGCCTATAATGGGAACAAGCTGCCTGGTGTTCTTTGTTGGTCTTGCCTCTGAGCTGCACTGAGTCCAGAGTTTCCATAGCATCAAGAAGAGCAGAGGAGGGAGACACGGATGAGAGTGAAAAATAGGCGTCCTATTTTATTTGGAAAAAAAGTAGGACCCGCTGCTCTTCTTTCTCTCCCTCACTTTCTCTCTCTTGCTCTTGAGCTCTGTGTCTCGAGGCAAAGCTGAAATGGGTCGCCTCAACACCATACTGCATCACTCATTATAACGACTGCTGCTCTGACTCAGTTGTTCCGAATCACAGTCACTCAGTGGACTTTGGTTTCTTTTGACAAGAAGATTTGAGAGTCACTTCTCGTTTCACAAAGTCTGATAGAATCCGCCTGGTCTCGTAAAGGAGAGATGTGAGATTGTCTCTGCAGGCTGCCATGTGACTGCGATCATATGGATGGAGTACAGTAACCATGATACCTGTTGTCCTGTCTTTCTTTCCTTGAAGACAGTAGGGGTGAGGGAAAAAATTGATATAGCAGACTATCGTAATATATTGCGCAGCAATATTGTAGCAATACACAGATGTCAAATATCAATCTGTAATTATAGAAATTACTAGTATTGCAAATGCAAATTAATTTACCAGAATAATAAAAATCAACAGCTCTTTCAGTGCAATCGATGGTTCAAAGTTTATTTTTTGTGAGGTCAGCTGAGATCACAGTCAGCAGGATTGGTAGGTCAGTCTTGGTCACTCTGCTTGTCAATCCCACACTGCTGCAATAAAATGATTGAAGTGAGATGAACAGATGGAAAACTTGATCTTATTACGTTAAAAAACAGGTCTT
>JAJHUR010095898.1:0-18530 GCA_027495735.1 Lutjanus campechanus | reverse complement strand
TTTATTTATGTCTCTAATAGACGCAGTTCCTGTCTTTTTCCGTTAGGTGGCCTCAGACGCACGCTGCCCCTGCATGTTTGGCCTTTGTCCTAATTTAGTTTTATAACCTGCATCTTAATTTAATTAAACTACATCACAGCGCAGATATAACTGGGTCAAATTAAGATCACACACTGCTCATTAAAGGTGGCTTTTATCGGCACTGTGATGCTTTATTAAACCTTTAAAGTCTGTTTAAGAAAGCCTCTCATGACAAGTCAGGTGTTACCTGCTGTATCGCACTGTGCATTAGGCGGTATATATAGTAATTGGTCGCCAAAGGGGCCACAGTCACATGCTTTCATCCCTGCTTCAGTTTCTTTTGAATGGGACAGCGTCAGAGCGCCGGAGCGGAGCGGGAGCGCAGGATCCGGGATTTGGCCGCAGACGCGCACTGAGGCTGCAGGAGGACGCAGCCAGAGAACGATGAAGGCTGAATGACAGCTGAGGACTGAAGACTGCTCTGTGTGTGCATGTGTGTGTGTGTATGTGTGTGTGTGGTGTGTGTGTGTGCGTGTGTGTGCGTGTGAGCGACGTGGAGCCTATCGAGGATACAATCAGACTGTCCTTTGGTTTGTTTTTTGTCGGACATGGAGCCTGGATGTCTCTTTGGGATGGACTTTACGCTGCGAAGTTCTTCTCATGGAAACGACAGGATGTTTATTTTGAAATATCAAATGAAACCACATCTGTGTCTGTGAGTAAGAGGTGAGTGTGAGGATTAGGGTTGTAATAGTTCAAGAGAAATTGTGTGTGTTTTTTTTCAGAGGAAGCTGTGACTCTTGATTAGTCATGTTTTAATAATTACAATGCGCTAATGGGAAAATCCAGAGCTTATGGAGAATGTTGTTTAAATCGGATCATTGGCATTTCAGTATTCAATATAATCTGCTATATGACAGACATAAACACTTATAATCAGAGTTTACATACAGAAAATAAAGATTAAGTAGGGCTGAGGAACATATCGATATTATATCGATATTACATCAATATCGTGATATGAGACTAGATATTTTCGCAGATATCGTTATATTAAAATATGTGTTTTCTTTTCTGACTGTTCTACCTGTTCCAATATTTACCTTTACCTACTCAGTCATTACATTCATCAGAGGTGCACCTGAATCAGAATATGCTATTCGGGAAAAGCACAATAAATGCGATGGAAACAGACGTTTTGTTTTATCTCCTTATTAAAAAAAAAAAGCTTTACAAAATGTTAAGAGTGCTACTTTTTACTTTTGTCTAAGTACATTTTACATACAGTAAGTACTTAATTTTAATATTATGATGTAGAAGTATGTATAATATTCTAGTACTGTGAACTGCAGCAAAATTAACACATTAAAAAACATGAAAGCAGCATCATTGCAATTTAAGATGATTTCCTTTAGCTGAAAGATATTTTTTTTATGTTTACTGTAAAGAGTTTGTGTTTCCATTGCAAAACAGAATCTTTCTGTTTACATATATATGAAAAAACAAACTTTTCTTTATTACTCAATGCTCCACATTTAAATGTGTGGTAATAGTGGGGCTCTGCTCATAAAACTTAGTTTGGTTAAAAATAAAAAAGAGAGTGAGACAGATGGAAAATTCAGTATTCAATAAATGCAGATGTTAAATTAACTTGATGCTTTGAAAGCACGATAGTTTAATTGCCAGTATATATCTGAAAGCACAATATCTGCCCATTTTAAAGGCACAGTTCACCCAAAAATTAACAAAACATATTTTTCCCTATTATTTATCCATTTAAGTGGTTTTGGTGTGAATTGCCAACGTGCCTGCTTTGTGTTGCTCAAAAGCCCCAAATACAAATTCAAAACCAGGGTCTCTTTCCAGAAATTATGACCTGGACCTTGTTCTGAGCAGTTCCATGTAGGGACTACTTTTGTTCTGCAGAACTCAGCAACTCACCCCAAAAATCTAGGTGGATAAACAGGAAAAGGCCAGGGGAAAATATATATATACATTTTTTTTTTTTTGGGGGTGAAATATTCCTTTAATGTGACTTCCGGTATGAACCACGTACACGTCAGCTCTTCTATCCAAATATAGATACAGAGAAAGCACCAGTAGTCTTCCCTTCAATATTGTCGCAATATCGATATCGATATATTTGGTCAAAAATATCATGATATTTGATTTTGATCACATAATTTGCTCTGTTTGAGAATTTACCGTATGTAGGTATGCATGTTATTTTAGAGAAAATGTGTATATGTTGCATGTTTATGATGAGAACTATTATCTAAATGATCAGTGTTACATGATTCATTTCTTTGATCCGTAGGGCTGCTGATGACTTTATTAAGCAGACAGAGAGATTCCTAAAGTTGCAGCATTGTGGGACCTACAAACTGGACAGACAGAGGAGCTCACAGTCATTACACTGAAGAATCAAGTTACAGCGACCTCTTTGGCACTGCGGCTCAAATGATGTCAAATCTAATTTACAAAGTCGGGAGTCAAATATCCGGCCCACAGAGGGTTTGCCTCAAACTTCCCGCCCTGCATCATTTATCAGGAGATGCAGTGATGGAGATTTTTTGCCAGACTGGAGCCCAGAGGCCTCTGAGATTCTAATAATCCCGTGGATATAATGTAGCACGACCCTTCAGTATGACTTAAACGAACACTCCCCAACCCGCACATGTTCAGGGATGGATGTCATGAACTTTACGACTGTCATCGACAATGGGTTTTTGGACGAGGCTCCGTCGAGCCGCGTCCTGACCGGCTGCTTCCTGTCTCTGCTCATCCTCACCACCCTGCTGGGAAACATGCTGGTTTGTGCCGCTGTCACCAAATTTCGACACCTGCGCTCCAAAGTGACTAACTTTTTTGTGATCTCGCTGGCCGTGTCGGATCTCCTGGTCGCCATCTTGGTAATGCCGTGGAAGGCGGTGACGGAGATCGCCGGATTCTGGCCGTTCGGCTCGTTCTGCGACACCTGGGTGGCGTTTGACATCATGTGCTCCACGGCGTCCATTTTGAACCTTTGTGTGATCAGCTTGGACCGCTACTGGGCCATCTCTAGCCCCTTCCGCTACGAGAGGAAGATGACGCCCAGGGTGGCCTACGTGATGATCAGCGTGGCCTGGACGCTGTCGGTGCTCATTTCCTTCATCCCAGTGCAGCTCAACTGGCACAAGGCCCAAACTAAATCTTACACCCCCCTCTCTGGGTCCTCAGGTTTAAACACTACATCCTACCGCAGCCCAGAGAACTGTGACTCGAGCCTGAACAGGACCTACGCCATCTCCACCTCCCTCATCAGCTTCTACATCCCTGTGGCCATCATGGTGGCCACGTACACACAGATCTACCGCATCGCGCACCGACAAATCAGGAGGATCTCTGCGCTGGAGCGAGCGGCCGAAAGTGCCAAGAACAGACACGACAGCATGGGCGGCTCCAGCATCGCGGAGTCCGAGAGCTCCTTCAAGATGACGTTCAAGAGGGAGACGAAGGTGCTGAAGACGCTGTCGGTGATCATGGGAGTGTTCGTGTGCTGCTGGCTCCCGTTCTTCATCCTCAACTGCATGGTGCCCTTCTGCGAGCAGTCGAGCGGAGGGGAGGCTTTCCCCTGCATCAGCCCCACCACGTTTGACGTGTTCGTGTGGTTCGGCTGGGCTAATTCCTCCCTCAACCCCATCATCTATGCCTTCAATGCAGATTTCCGCAAGGCCTTCTCCATCCTGCTGGGCTGCCACAGACTGTATCCAGGAGGCCACAACATAGAGACAGTCAGTCTAAACAAGAAATGACTCACGACTCTCTCACAGCACTGACTCATCCTTAATGCTAAGAGTCCGAGTGTTCCTGTACAGGCCGGTCTGATCGGCTTCAAACGAGGACGCTGCTCTCTGTGCTGACTCTTAGTGTGACTGAAGGATACGGTGACCCCGTGTGTACCCGTCTTCGCATTGGGCGAGTGGCCCCGCCTGCGTGCAGACTGTCAGAGTGAGCTCGCCGCGCTCACCGTGGTCGCTACGCCGTCTTCAAATGGAAGAAAGTCCCGAAAGAGGAGAGGGGGATTTGTTGGGGGGGGATTGAGATTAAGACTCTCCGCTGTTGTGCCAGGGAGCTGGGAGCACTGCGGTGCTGACACGCCCCTGGGATAGATAATCCCATGACTGGGCAGCACACTTCCTAATGCTGTCAGACGCTGCTCTCTTCAATACCATCACACACATGTACACAAACACAAACACTGTCAAAACATGCTCCTCCAAATATAGTGCAGCACCCAGCATGCATACGACAACAAATTACAAGAAAGCAGCATGCAGAAATACTGTTACTCATTAACATCCTGCGCTCTGTGAGGGATCCAGCAGCAAAGAGTCGAACCAAATCCTGCTTCTACATAGACGAACGTCCACATGTGGCTTAATGATAAAGCATAAAAGAATGAAAACAGATCTCATTTTACAGTTCATTATAGAGCTGCAGCGATTTGTTGATTATTTGATTAGTTGTCCAATTAACCGGTAACTATTTTGAGTCAATTTTCTTTAGTCCTCCATGACAGTAAACTGAATATATTTGGGTTGTGGACGAAAAAGGACATTTGTGAACATCAAATCACTATTTTCTTACATTTTACGGACCAAACAACTGACTGATGATTAAGAAAATGATCAGAAAATGAAAATAATTGTTAGTTCCAGTCCTGATTCTAAAGGAGCAATATGTAACAATTATGCATCCAAAAATGAGTCCTGCAGTCCAGATAGTGAGTTGGAGCCATAGACGGTCTATTAAATCAGTTTAAATCCTATTTAATGTGCGATCTACGGTTGAAGCGAGTTGTTTCCCCCCGCCCCCTCTTCCCCAGACTAAAGGAGGCTCAGGCAGACTGCAGGGAAACTGCAGGAGCGTAAGATGAATGCAACAATGTTACTTTGACAAAGTTTGAACACTGCAAGTTGATCAGCTATTTTTAAAATATCTGTCAATGTAAAGTTTAGCCCGTTATCCTGAAAACAAAAGCCCACTGCTCTGAAAATACACACTCTGGACTTTGAGTTCATTGCCAGACTGCATGAACATTTTGCTCAATTTAACCGTTGTAGACATCTACTTCTTCCAAAAGTTTATGATGCATAAACAGACACTTACGCATTTGGCAAACATAGCAACACAGCATTAATAGCATTGTCATTCCAGCCATGTGATCTTAATTTCTTTTAGAAATAAAAGGTGAAGAATGCTGCTCGTCGGACTGCAGGTCACATCTCATTGCTGATACTGGTGCAGAAGTGTTATTTATATGTCATCCAAATGTGGAATCATTATAACTTAAAACCAAATTTACTCAACAGACACCCCACAAATTATTTATTTCACTGCTTTGAAAGTGTTTTCGGGATAAGTGTCTGTGTCCTGTATTTTTCATAAACAGCAGCTGATGGCCTCTTTTAAGGAAAAGGCAGCAAAGGTTCTGCTTCACTTGTGGTGTCTTTGACTTTTGTGCTCATTTAGGGGCTGATACAGAATTGTAATTGACTAGCTTATGTTTTAGTAGATCTGTTTGAATTTGCTCTTTAAAGTGAATTATTAAAGGATAATCTTGCGTCTTATGTTTATAGGATTTGGCTATCATTTCTATCGATTATGATAACATTGTACTCAATAAAGTAATTGCTGGTATCTGGAAACACTGACATCACCCCCGGTGAAATCTAACAGGACAGGAAACAGGAGCAGAAAGACGATCAGACCAGTTGTAACCAAACCCACAGTTTGGTCAGATTACTGCTTGGAAACCAAAAGCGAGCACATGTAAAATGTCATGAATAATCTCTGATTGCACAAGAAACTGTGTAGCCTCCACTAGAGCTGTAACTCTTAAACTAGAAAGAATTAGAGCTAACGTGTCATTTGTGAGAATTAATTAGAAAACACAGCACTTTATCCTAAACTATGTTGCAGAATAAATCACTTGCATCTTCATATTATAGGTAGCTTATTTTCTGTATTGTGCATCAGGAAAAAGAGCAACAATAGCCGACTTTACTGAAGGCAGCAGGCCATGGAATAGACTGGATGGACAGTGCATTTTATGAGTGTGCATTCCCTGCACGTACACACTGTTAATTTTGATTTCACATAAAACATTACAGATTAAAGTTTGTGTAATTTCTTAATTTTTGGAGGGTAGTTTAGATTTCAAACAAAAAGTGACAGCCCTAAGTTTAACGAGGAAAGCCTAGATTGTACTCCCGAATGGACGTGTGCAAGAACAGCTGTAGACTCCACAAAAATGCATAGTGGTTCTGTCTAAACTACTTTCTGGAGTATGTTTTGGAGGACACGTTCCACACGTGCACAGTAGATCTGCAGCTACAGGACTGGCATAGTGGCCACAGCAAGCTGGGGGGCCTACTCTGTCTCGTCAGACGTCTTTTTTAGTGATTTCACTGTGTTCCCAGAAGTTAAAGATCATTTGGGAAATACCTGTTAGCCTTCTCGTGTGACTTCTTGGAATTACTGCACCTGGTCAAGAAATAGTTCCACATAAAACTAAGTACATTAGTGTGCACTTCGTTTGTAAATCTAAATGCCTCCAGTTTTAATGCTAAGCAAAGCTAACCATATCCTGACAGTAGCTTTATATTTAATGGACAAATATTAGAGTGGCATCAATCTTCTCATTTAGCTCTTTGCAAGAGAGCGATTAAGGTTTTTTTCCCCGACTAATCCTTCTACTCTGCGAGTACAATATCATCATGACTGATAGAAGCCAGAAATAATGCTATAAAGTGAAGCATTTCATGTTGGAATATGAAGACCAGGATGCACTGCCATATATCATCAACAGTTACCTCTAATTTAGTGTAATGTATTTATTTTCCATGTGCTAACTTGCGTCATCAGTTAGCTACACGGCTCAAACTGCAGCTGTAGGTGTTTGTACTTGGCTAAAAACGATCTCTTTTGCAGTTGTTATAGAGGCCTGAACAGTGAATACATGTTGTTATGCTTCATAACTGAAGAAACAGTTGTGCAGTGTCCGCTTCAGCCATGTGGAAATATCTCAATGCACGGCGTAATAAAAGTGTATTTGTCCATATTTTGTGTGGTGTGTGTGTGCGTCTCTGTGTGTGTGAGACTGGCTGCGCAGCTTTGACCTCCACAGATCAAACTTCCTGAAGCACTTTTCACACCAGAGTCTAAAGGGTAAAACTTAACAGGACCAGCTGTGTCTCACATCCTCAAAATTTCACTCTGGTGTTGGTGTGTCTGTTCGGTCTGGTGATGTATTGCCGTCATTAGCAAAGTGAAAGGCCCAATCTGGAGTCGTGAATAGCCTGGAATAATGAAGCAAAGCAACCGCCGTGGCACCTCTTTATCCCCACTGACTTTGCTTCTTTCATTCATTGCACTAAAGCTTTTTTTCACCATTATTAAATGACAGACTGAACTGAAACAATACCGAACAGCTAAACATGAATTTTGATTCACAGTTGGAACAAGCAGACAGATGATTGATAGTTTTCACTGATCAGTAACTTTGCACACTCAACAAAAATATAAACATAACACTTGTTTTGGTCCCACTTTTCAGGAGTTGCAGTTAAAGATCTAGGACTTCTTCAGTGCCTACAAAATGTTCATTTTCTCAAATTTTGGTCATGAATTTGTTAAAAATCCATGTTAGCGAAGGATGATGATAAAACAGCATGATTATTACACAGGTGTGCGTTGGACTAGAGCTTGAGATCTGAGCCCGAACCCGACAGGACCTGACAGGTTTGGATCGGGTCGGGACGTATTTCTCACATATTTCATGGGTTTACGTCAAGTTTATCATCATTATTATTATTGTTGTTACTGTTATTATTGTAAGTAGTAGTAGTAGCAGTATTTATTTATTTTTTCTCTCCAATTTTATATTTGCCAGTTTGTGTCATTGCCAACTCCTACTGTTTGGGACATAGAGGGAAGCTTGTTAAGTAATCGGGTTCGGGCTGAAATATGCTAAGAAGGGATGTGTTCAGCTTGGGTTTGGACAGAATTTTGTCGGGCTTGGGCCTATTTTGGGCTCAACTAAAATGTGCAGTTTGATCTTGAAGAAAATCATTTTGCACTGATCTATGGTTATTTCACTTAGAGCAACAGATACCAATTTTTTGGTATTGGCCAGTACTCGTGATTGTTTAGGGTTAGGGTAAGAATGTCAGGCTAAACGTATGCTCCCTTCAAGTACAAAAATAGATAAGTTTGTTTCAACCACTGCTCACATACTTCAGTTCCTTTAAAATGTTGGCAAAAGTTACCCCAAAGATCAAGAAGGGTCAAAAGTTTCTGACAACAACAAACATGGCGACGCTGGAGGAGGCTCTAATAATGTAAACCTGGAGGAAGTGTTGTTAACAGCGGTAGTCTGTGCAGCCATTACATATCCGTAGCAAGGTTTGTTGTAGGCAACTGGACTTCATAGAGTTCTTGAAGACGTTTCGCCTCTCATCCAAGAGGCTTCTTCAGTTCTGAACTGAAGAAGCCTCTTGGATGAGAGGCGAAACGTCGGCGAAACAAACATGGCGACGCTGGAGGAGGCTCTAATAATGTAAACCTGGAGGAAGTGTTGTTAACAGCGGTAGTCTGTGCAGCCATTACATATCCGTAGCAAGGTTTGTTGTAGGCAACTGGACTTCATAGAGTTCGGATACCTACGGATACCATGACCTGGATGACTGAGAACCTACACAGACATAGCCATTACATATGTTACAATATGTGAACAGAGAATTCTTTTTACTAACTAACTGACAACATCATTTCCAAAACTGTCTTATTTTTAAAACTTGTTCACCGTTTCCTGTGGTTGCGTCTCACTTGAACTATTGGCTACACTGCTACACAACTGGAGGTACTGCTCTCCATCATCAGTAAGCTTCAGAAAACATGCAGAAAAAATAAGAACAAAATGACCACAGAGTATGGACAGAAGGCTCTGTCTGTATACATACGCGTATCTAACACTGAGCATCGATGAGCCTTAAGCCAGTCAGAGGCAGCGTAGGGCAGGTCATGACTTTGCCCTCCTGGGAAAAAAAAAAAGAATCTGTAGTTCTATGTGAAACTGCCGTAGTTCAGAGCCTAATAAATGTATTTTTTCAAGATAAAACTGCACATTTTACAGTGGCTGTTTATTGTGATCAGTCCAGGGCAAACCTGTGCAAAGCAGAGGTGCTCACTAACACAGATCTTTTAACAAATTTGTCACTAAAATTTGAGAGAAATAAACCTTTTGTGTGCACAGAAAAGGTCTTAAATGTTTCACTTCAACTCATGAAAAAAATGTGTTGCAGCTGTCACGAGAGCGTACACTCTCTAATCTATTCAGATGCATGAATGAGAGTGAGAGGGAGTGAGAAGTAGTTCAAGTGCGGAGGGAGAGCAGAGCGGCGACAAGGACTTGTGATGGATTTTGTTGGGTTTTTTTGCGAGGCCCAGATTCCCTCCCAGATCTGCCTGCTGCTTCTTAAATGATTAACTCCGAGCCCGAGTTGATTTGGAGTTAAGTTTTTGTTTATTAAAGCTGATGAACATCTCTGTGGATGTGCCAGCTCGTCAATAACCATAAAAATCTGAATGAGATGAATTTGAGTGCAGAGCAGTTGCTCTGTCTTAACCCATAAACGCTTTAAAGCGATTAAAGAGTCATGAGCGACTCTCATTACACAGCGAGTCCCAAAAGATTCAGGGGACAGATTTTTTAATCAAATTAAGTTTAAGCTCATTAGAAATATGAAAAAGTGTAAATAATGTGATAACTCTTGTTCCCTCTCACACACACACACTCGTGTTTCCATCACTTTACATCAACTTACATTCATTTTCTGGAGACACAACCCGTTACGACTACGTGCCTAACCCTAGACCTTACGCTAACCCTAACCCAAAATTTTATGATTTATGTTATGGGGACTTTCGTTTTATCCCCATAAGGAGGGCGAGTCCCCACAGTCTGACTGTGTACACAGATTTATGTCCCCACAACACGAGTAATACACACACACACACACACACACACACACACACACACACACACACACACACACACAGAGTTGTCCTTTAAAGCCCGCTTTCTCTGGGCCCCGGACTGTCCTTGCCTCTGTGAAACCTCCTCAAGCGTGCCACGGGAAGGGAACAGCAATTAATTTGACTGACATCATTCAGAGTGATGGCTGAGGTGGCGACAAGACAGGGTGTGTGTGCATGTGTGTGTGCATGTGTGTGTGAGTGGTGCAGGCAGCACTACTATCACCTGCTCCAGCGCCCAAGCCAGAGTCCCTGCAATGTCAAGCGCCCTCTGTAAACAGAGAAAAACTTGTTTCCTTTCGCTATCTCTTTGTTCCAGCGGAGCTTCGGCGGAGATTCTCAAAGCGATACTGTCTTTTTAGATTGGCACGTCGGAGAAGCGATGTTAGACGTGGCAACTTCAGATGATGCTAATGACTGGCCCTGGGGAAATGATTTACTGAGACAGGGATGGAGAAAGAAAAGGGGCAAGGAGAGAGACAGAGTCTTATGTAAGTATCAAGCAATGGCAACTTAAAAAAAGAGAGGCTCAAAGGATGCTCTGTAAATATCGCATAACCCACAAGTAGCACCAAAGTCAGACGGCTGTCACATCTATAATGAAGCATCCTCTGCGGTCGCAATCTGTTTGCTTATAGGCGGCGAACACCTGGCCACGCATGTGAGAGTGCATCTTTAATGTAGTTGATGATTTCCACGCCACGCTCTCTCTTCAGGCGGGATCTTGGGGAATTAAAATGCAATTAAACAGTTTGCAATAATCTGTATTACTCCCCATTAAATATGCATTATTCACAACTGGCAGAGCTATCATAATTGCGCGAGAGTCTAATGCATTTTTAATACCTCCAACGACACCAAGATAAGCATAATTGAGAGTGAGCGCGTTGGTGACTCCAGCCAAAGTGCGTCAACGCGGCTACACGCTGACAGACGTGAACGCTCTCTGAATGCTGAAGGATGCTGTCGCTCTGCCTGTCCGCGTCTGCTCTCCTCGGTGAGGTGAACAGACGCTCTGTATTCATTTTCAGCTGATGGAGAAGGGAGACATCAACATCAGGACGCAGCTGCGACATCTACACTTAAAAATAAGGCTTCCAAAAGGGTTCTTCTCAAAGGGCTGGGGTTCTACACCGAGCCATTTGCTTCTGATGAACCCTTTTTTGAAGAAAGGGTCTGTCAGGGTTCCTTTGTAAGACTGAGGTTACATTAAGAACCCTTTTCATCCAATGAACCCTTCTTGGAATAAAGAGTTCTTCAAGGATTGTTGAAAACGTGGCTGTAAAAGATGTTTTCTCAATTTAAATAAAGGTAAATGTACCCTTGGAATGACAAGAGGGTTATAAGTGAAACCCCTGGGAAATGTATTTTTAAATCCCCCTGGGTGGGTTCTTGATGAAACCTTTGGAATATAAAAGGGTTCTGGGAAGAACCCCCTGTTAGAGTTCTATATGAAACCTTAGGAATACAAGAGGGCTCTTGGTAGAACCTCCTGGATGGATTCTGAATAGAAGTCCTCTAGAGAGGGTTCTGGTTGGAACCATTACACCGTAGAAGGGTTCTCTGTAGAAGCTCTCATGGAACCGACCCTGTTCTCATTCAATTTTGAACCGTTCTGAGCCGAAAACAAACTGGTTCAGAACATGAAAAGTTGGTTCCGAACTGGAACCCAAAAGAGAACAGGTTTCCTTGGGAACCGAAGTGGGCGGGTCATGTTCTACAGGTTGTTGTGCACTGTGTAGCGCCCTCTGTTGATGACAGCCTTGTTAAGGTTCCAAGGATTTTGAATGGAACCAGTTCAAGAACCAGAGCTTATTTGGTAGAGAAGGAGTCCATAGGGGGTTCTGGGTGGAGCCTTTTAGAGATGGTTCTAGCTAGAACCCTTAATGTTGGATTCCAAAAAGGAGAAAAGCTGAAGAACCCCATTTGGTTCTAGTTAGCACTATTGATTCTAACATTTGTTCATTTCAGGGTTGGAGGAGATTGTCTTTGTAAACCATAGGATAAATTTAAAAAGTATGTAAACACGTATCTGATCTCAGCATTGGGACGTTTTCATCCAGTGCTTCAAAAATAGACACACGAGCCCGAGCCCGAGATCGCCCTGCACATCTCTTGACCTTTAGTGTTCGTCCTTTGCGGCAAAGCCCCTCCATTCCTCTTCCTAGTTTACTCTCGCTCTTCATTTCTCTTTCTTATCACACCCCTCCGCTCTCTTCCTCCACCCTCCCTCTGTTTACTGTTTGTGCTGCGGGCCGCTGGCGGTGCCGCGCTGCCATTCGTCACTCCAACTGGCTCCAGTGGAGAGGACAGGCCCCTCTGACCCCACCACTGGGAAAGGAGCAAGGGAACGGGAGGAGAGGGAGAATCGCAGAGGGATCTTCAGAGAGAAAGAGGGACGAGAGAAGAATAATTATTGTAAAGGACAGGGAGGGAGGGAGCGCTGACGTTCAGCGCTTTTCCCCCCTCGAATCAAAATATAAGTTTGAATATCCAGATGCATGACAGATTACAAGAAAGACAAACATAAAGTGACTTACAAACGTGTTGAGACACTTCAAATCTCCACAAAAGCTTCACCCTGCCAGTCTCTACTGAAGGGAAGAACATTGTGGAGAGCACAGACGAAAGCATAACTTTTTTTGTATTTCCCTCTTAACACAGAGATGCATTTATTCAGAGTAACCATATTTCATTCTAAACAACTATTTTTTTTCAATTTTGGATAAATAAATCACATGCAAGTCAGTCCTCCAAGCAAGGACCATGTTGCTCTCAGATCAATTTATCATCTTAAATGCTACAATTGTATTAAATTGGTCCGAGGTATCAAATTCACCTCAGTATACAATCGCTTATGTCCTCATGTCCCTCACAAAAACCAGCCTGACATGCTCTGGCATACATACCTGAAGTGATGAGACCTCTGTTTGTCTTGCTCACACTCAGCCTGGGTGTTTCTTGCAAATATAATGAGCACAGAAATACATCTTTAATAGCAGCAAGACAAAAGTAATACCATGTTACTTCCGTCCCCTCCATGTCTCTGTCAGCTTTACCCTGGCTAGCATCACAGATAAGCTAGCACGATGAATTAACGTCCCTGATTAAAGGCAAAATGCTTCAGATCCGGATGATTTTTCACCTGTGAATTCAATGTTCCGTGTTACAAAAGAAAAGGTCTGTGTTGCAACCGCCCCCCTTTATACTTCCATTCCTGCTCTCCCCTAATTATCCAAAATATATTTGGTGTTTTCATGATGGCGGTGGAGAGCACTTTCTACAGCGTGGGCTCCAAAATCTCCCAGACATGTTCACTTATGTTCTGGAGCTCTGGAGACGTTGAAAACCAGATCATATGATTCAGTTCATTTTAATCAAACCCTTCAGTGACCCTTCATGTTCTGTATGGATGCATCTGCATTCATCATGTTGCTTCGCCCATTTAATCAGTTTTTCCTTTAATTTGGCGCCCGTCAGTAAGTGGCAGGAAATGAGGGTGAGAGCAAGAAGCGATGTTGCACACACAGTAAAAGCAAAAGGCTGAGAGGAAAACATCCTCATTGATCCACTGATCTAAGTTCTTGCCTTTTTTTTCTTTTCTTTTCTTTTCTTTTTTTGTTTTTTTGATAATCTATTAATCATTTCCGTCACTTTTCAAGCAAAAAAGATTTGCTGGTTTTCTTTGTTATTTGTGACAGTAAATTAAGTGTCTTTGGGTTTTGGACTGTTAGTTGGACAAAAGAAGCTATTTGAAGGGGTCACTTTGGGATCTGGGAAATTGTGCTGAGCATTTTCCACAGTTTTTTTTTGACATTTTATACACAAAACAATTAACCGATTGATTGCGAAAATAATCAGCATTTGTTGCATTTCACTTCTCACTTTTATATTCAAATAAGAAGTGCTCCTTCATCTATTTTTTGTTTTGTTTTATTATATTTGGGGGATTTTTGCTCTTCACAAACTTCAAACCACCTATACTGAAGCCTAAATCATCTGAACTAAATGTTTGGGAGTATAATCCCTCATAAACTGATCCAGTTTGCAGTGTCATGCTGTGTCACGGACTGACCTCTACTGGAGATGGGCCTAAAATGGAGATGAGTTGACCCGGGTCTTTGCTAAATTCAGCCTGATCAAATCCTCCCGAGAGAGGACAGATTTGATGTATTGGCTTCATAATTGCTCATATCACCCTCGTCTCTGGGTCTTTCACAGACTTTCAGCGAGTTGAAAACATTGTGGAGGCATGGTAAATGAGTACTAAGCCAAGTCAGTGGAGGCATATCAAATTATAGAATGAATAATAAGCCTGGTGCAGATGAGACTGGCTGATGAATACTGTTTTCAACAGGGCTGATGTCCACTCCAGCCACACTCAGCAGCTTAGCAGGAGAGAGGTGCTGTCTGGCAGAGACGGCTCTGAGTGGAGATCATGCTATTAATGATGCCAATGTTAATGCTCATGCTGGTAGGATGCCCCATGGGTGAATTGTGACGATGCGGATGCTAATCAGCTAGCTTGTGGGGGAGAGCAGATGTGTCTTATCTCTTTAAGAGCACAACATCAGCAGCAGGAACTGACAGAGACGCAGCGACAGACTGATTACTGACAACTATGCAGGGGAAGCTGTGAGATACTTGTCCCCTCCACCTGGGCTGAAGACTGGTGATGGCTGCTGTCCGTCTGGCCCGGGCGAGTTGGTAGACAGTGCTGACCGCGAGAGGACGGGAGCTGATTGTGTACCATGCGTGCCAAGCCAAGCAATGCAGCTCTCAGACTCTTTCTAAATAATATTGTTAGATGTTATGACAGGCCTGGAAGTGAGACATTTTTAGGGCAAGGCCACTTTGGCCTCTGATAAATCCAAGTTTATTAGGGCATTGCAGCCAAAATGCACCGAGGCAAAGCCAGTGGTGCCACAACAATAAGTGATAATCACATTGTATAAAGACAAAACAGTATTAGTACAGTTTGCTGATAATTAGCCTGATCACCGCTGTCAGTAATCAATACAAGCACATATTATAATTAGCCTTTAAACCATTAATCAAATCAATAACTAATTGTGGTTAACGTCAGACAACCTTATCATATTTTAGCAGTTACCTCATGTTTCTGTGGCCTTGTGGTGACAGAACATTAAATAATATACAGTATTAGCAGTCTGAATTTAACAGAATTTCTTTGCACTCTCTGGGGAAAATATTACACCAAACTCCCTTTAAGAATTACGACAATAATTATAACAATTCCTTACATGTCTGCAAAAACACATGACTCAAACATAAGACAAAAGGGCTTTGTATGTTGGCAGTCCTCTAGTTAATTCAGCATCAATACAATCCATAAAGATAACCAGTATTTCCACACAAACTTTACTTTCTGGATGTTGTCGCCTCAGTTGGTTAGCTGTTCTATATTAATGGGAGCAGACTATGGAAATGAGAGGTGAGTCATTTCAAAAATGAATGTTCAAATGCAGAAAAATCAGTAAGTTATTCAAGGTAATGGTGTGTTTCCTGCTAGCCATAAGTAGTTAGTTGCTATCTGCTGTAGCTTCTGGGAAAACACAGGATATGTCACATATTTCAGAGATTGAGGAAGAAGATTAAACTTAAAAACTTGACTATTATCTTGTCTGTGAACTTGGTATAGGTCTTCTATTGGTTGCTTGGTTTCAATCGGCATTGCAGTATCCGCTATCCACATTTTCAAAGTCCCCAGGAAACAACAACAAACTCCGAGCAGCAAACTACACACTGAAAACAACAAATTACCACCTGGGATGCTCATGGTACAAACCTAAACCTTTTACCTTTTCTTTTGCAGTGATGTTGTCATTTTAATGCCAGAGCTCAGCTCCCGACATGTAAATGTTCCACTAATACAGTTTCCCTCTCGGCACTATTTTGCAGCATCACCATTGCTGCATCCTCGGCTTAGCTCCGACCAAGAAGTACAAACTGAGCAGGGCGTTTTTTCCCTTATAGCAGAATGTACGTATGTGGAGCCAGACCGCTGGAGAGAAGTCTGGGAGACTATAGTCATGTCAGATTTTCATCAGCTGTGGTGGTTGTTTAAAAGTGAAGACAACTTCTCCTATGATCCCACGCTACACCTCATGGTGTCATCAAACCATGTTGTTTTAATGTGAGAGGGACCCCGAGCAGCACTTACACTCACTCACTTACACTGTTCAGCTGCTTGTGTTTATCACATAATGTTAATGGTAAACTAATGTTAGCTAGCAGGTTAGCTGGTGATGATTACATTACACATATGTTTGGGGATTGGGAGAAATGGGAGACACTACAAAAAAATTTGTACCTTTCATTAAAGGCCACAACACCCAGTTCCAAACAAGACATGCCAGATTTGCCCCGTAATAGTTAGGGGCAAAACTCTGGGGCATCCTCGGCACTGGCCTTTTGGCCATGCTGGTATAATTCCTGCCCTTGTTATGGTTCAATCTATGACACCTTTTTAAGCAACACTATTGAATGCAAATTCCAAACAAAGCCTGTGACATATGATGCCTCTTTGCCAAAGGCTGCTTGGGCAACACTATGCATCATCAGAGATGGAGATATAGATGAAAAAGATTAGATAACTTGCACCGCAGCTACTAATAATAACATGTCACTCTCGCAGTTTCATGTTTCAGCAGAACGCCCACTTGAGGTCGTGATGCAATTTCATAAAAGTGTGTCAAATTCTGGCTTCTTTCAGTGTCTGAACTGTAATCTCACACGACCACGCCTCCATCTCTGACAAACGCCTGGTAACCAGCGCTGGGTCAGCTGTCCGTTCGGGTTACAAACAAGATCTTCCTTACAAAATGTTCATCTGAAGCTATGACAACCCACTGTATGACTGATTTAAAAAAAAATCAGTCAATTCAAAGATGTCAGCATGCATACTAAATCTGCCTGTCTGACTCTGCACTCCCATGATGCATCCAGACCCAGCCTTTCCCTGCTTACAGTAAGTGTATAACTGGGTCAAACATGGGGCTATTTTTATTGCTCGTGGGTCATGTGACGGGTGGTAAAAAAAACAAAAATATTTTGTCGTCATGCAATAAATCACTGGTTAGAAAATGTTTGACAGGAATAGAAAAACAGACAGGACCAAATCCATAGCCATCGACTCCCAGGAGAATATAAAAGCCAGGCATATTTTTTAGGTTCTGCTCTGTGCATCTGAAAAGCGGATTAACAGAGCGGGAGGGTAGCTCAGGAGACCACTCAGTAACAGACATCCCACTCGAGTGATGGCACAGTGACAAGCTGAACAAACATCCCCAGCAGAGAGACAGAAAGAGCAGGAAGGAGGAGAGAGGAGGGAGATAAGGACAGCGGGATAAAAAAGACCGCTTGAGAGTTTTTGGAAGGAACTGGGAGCAGACTGTGACAGGGTGCAAGATAAGAAAATGGCTTTAAAGCAGCTACGGTCCACTTTCTCCTTGAAGGAACTAACACTGAAGCTCTAATTTGTGTTAATGAGAGTCGTTAGCACTATTTGTCTGGTTAAAAGGACCTGACAAGGCTTTGATATTTTTAAATTTGAACCATATTTTCACATTTTTGTGTCTATGTAACTAATGAGGTCAACAATTTTTTAAACTGGTCCGGTATCGAGGCAGACAGCTGCAGCCAGCAGACAATATTATAGAAAATATCCCCACAGATATCAACTGTTTTGTTTAACCAGAAACAGGCGCTATATTGCTCTGTTCCGATCGACCAGACTCAAGTGACCCACCATTTCACACAGACTTGGTCTGCTTCTTTGGTCCTCACCGGGGTTCGACTGACAGCTTTCACACCAGCTCGAAGAAACCACACTAAACGGGCAAATGGACCATGGTCTGTTTTAACCAGACCAAATGAGGCAGGCACGCCTTAAAATGTGGACTGGAAGGAGGCAAATTTGGACTCACAACAAAGCGAGATATGTCTAAATTATCCACTTATTCCTCTCGTCATCTAAAGTCTGCTAATTTGCTCCAGATCAACACTAACATGAACAGAACCTGATGGTTTGTTGTATTTTTAACTGCCGACTGGAAAATTGAAGCATCATTATTATTGTTGCGTTGGTTCGATTCAGGAACTGGACCTTTAGGTGTTAACCTGCTGACACATACTTGCAATTTTCATTCTTTTAAAAGGTTAAAAAAAAAGTATAGTGCTGCTTTAAAAACTGGTTGAACAGATTGACAGTTTTACAAAGCCTACACAGCAGTTTTACAGCACCAGATCTCAGGGTTGCTTTTCTCTGCCATGCATGAAATTGTGAAAAGCACCATTTGTACTTTGTGTACAGTGTGCTGTACAAGAGGGTCTTACTCTTTTAAAAGAATACATGTAAAGAATTAGTGTTAATGAAGTATTATCCTCCCTTTAGAGCGAAAGAAACT
>JAJHUR010095896.1:0-10868 GCA_027495735.1 Lutjanus campechanus | reverse complement strand
CAGGGATTTACTGACAAAAATGAAATATATTATACATAAGTATGTTATTTATTATCATCAACGAACTCAGACTCTTAACCTTTATGTTTGCGTCGCCTTAGAAATCGCTATTTATAATTACATAGGAGCGGGTCGCGCATTTATGGAGGCTGACATCTTGCGCTACGGCAGCGCAGAGCCGACAAACTACATGAACAGCAACTCTAGAGATCGCCATTATGCGCTTACGTAGACGCTGCATCATTAACACGGAAGCTGAAGAGGACGATAGACGCGGGTGATTACTGGTAGACTGTCTGGCACTGTGCAGCCAAAATTCAGACAAATGGAGGATCATATCTACTCTGTACCACAACAAAAAGCAGCGGACACTGAACGACCGTCATCTAAGAAGCGGAAACACGACGAGAGTAAACGCCAGCGTGACAAGAGACGACAAAAAACACAAATCAACACATCATCAGCACATCAGCACAGCGTTTACACGATGGAAATCACTGATGGAGGACAAATGTTTTCAAAGTGACGCTCAATTTGCCTGTTTTCTGCTGGACAGGTAATTCATCCTACACACATAATTGTATTTTATAGTGAAGTAACTTTGGCTAACTATATAATTGCCACGGGCATAACGCTGGTTACTCACACAAGTAACACCCTCCTTCCCCACTCCCCCGCTGGCACCTCTCCCTCGCCTGGCCTTGGCTGCACGGCCACCTCGGCCTCTCTGCCCCCTTCCTCGCCCTCTTCTCTAAAACATTATTTCCTGATTGTTTCATAGTGGTTACACTCTAAACACAAACAAACACCCTGACACACCCCAGCAACGCCTGATTCGGCCTGAATGTGAAGTTGCAATGACTTCACCACTTCCTCTGATACTTTGCTATGCAAGCATATTTTATTATATAGAGAAGAAGGGGTGTGTCAGCATGCAGACTGCAGGCAGCGGGTACGAATCTGTCGGTTTAGAATGATTCTGATTCACTAACATACACACGTGGTAAGAACAAACTCGGCCGGTGTGCATGTTTCATGAATCAGACTGACTTTGTGTGGGAACTTATTTTGTGTGCACAGTAAGAACATTTCTACGCACAAGTTAATGAACGAGGCCCAAAAAGGAAGATGAAAATTGGTACACATGTGTAAGTTCTCCAGACTCACAAAAAAGTCTTTAGCACCATTGGTCTACTCCAAACAGGAAGTCGGCCATTTTGAATTTTCGTGTCATTTTGGTGTGATTTCCACACGTTGTATTTGAACTCCTCCTCCTACAGGATTAATCAGAACGGCTTCAAAGTCACTGTGTGCCATCTAGACAAGGTTGTGATCAAAAGTTATTAAAAGATTACGCTCTTGTTGAAGGGTGTGGCTGTGAGGTGGCGGCGAAGTTTGATGTCTCGCCATGAAACCTGAAAATGCTATAACTTTACCATAAATGGTCCCATCTGCACCAAACTTCACATGCTTGATAATAGTCCCACCCTGAACAAGTCTACATGCAGAAATTCTGTAATTGTCATAGCGCCCCCTGGTGATGACAGGAAATACCATGTTTTAAACTTTGAGGTGCTGCTCTGACCACATTGACCATATTCAACTCAAATTTGATGTTGGTCATGCTATATTGTGAAGACCATGATGTCTCATCAAACACTGCTGCCATGATGGTGCGGCAGAGGTGGATGTTTCGCCAAAACACAGGAAGTGGACATAACTTTAGTTTACTTGGTCGAATCTTCCTGAATCTTAATATGTTTGTCACTGGTCCCACCCTGAGCATATGATATTAATTTCATAAGTGGGTGTGGCTAAATAAACTCCTCCTCCACAACTGATCCAATTGACTTCGAAACTCGTGTGTACCATATAGACAAGTGTGTGATCAAATCTGATTCACAGAATTGGTCAGCGTTGTACGGTGTGGGTGTGGCGTGGTGTCGACTTTTCATGTCTTGCCATGAAACACGAAATTGCTATAACATGGGATTAAATGGTCAAATCTGCTCCAAACTTCACATGTATGATAATAATCCCGGCCTGAACACATCTACATGAAACCCACGAGTCATTGTCAAAGCGCCACCTAGTGGGGACAGGAAGTAACACCGCATTGCTTCCTACAGTGTCCGAAGGGGGTGAAAATTCAGCACCCAGTCTACCATTCGGCCTCTGGCGACATGGTCGCGGCCGCAGCAGGCCCCGAGTGGTGCGGGGGTGCGAGGGCCCGTTCAACGCTGATTGCAGCTTTAATTACTATTGAAATCCACTGGCTGGCGAAATCTTTGATCCCTTTCAGAGAGGCGCATGATGGAACACAGGTATACATATACAGTGCTTAAAGAGGACATATTATGCTCATTTTCGGGCCTTTGTACTGAGTCTTGGACTCTTATAGAGCAGCTACATGCGATTACCCGCACACAAAACTTTGTAGACGATGTCTGTCTCTGCTCCTCTTTTCTCCTCTTTTCTCATCGCGCCAAAAACGAGCCGTGTAGTTTACTACACCCCCCAGCCCTTTCCCGAGGACTTCCGAATTGCTGCCGAGCGGTGCCGAACTCCGCCTCCTCATTATACCGCTGCAGCAGCAGAGAGCCTCGGGCTCTGTGCAGGAGTAAACTTTATTACTCTACTCTTTAGAAAATGACAAGTTGTGAAATACAGCCGTATGTGTTGGATCCCGAATCTGATCCGGAGGTACAGACTGGACTGCCTGAAGTTTCTCCAGAACAGAGGTTACTTCATGACGTCTCTGAATGGTAGGAGCAGCTTGTTATTGTCATAACCTGTTTACCTCTGTGGTGTATGTGTTTCGTTTTCGGCTAATCCAGCTTCGTACTGGCTCATGTTGACAAACAGTCCGTGTGAAATGCAGTAGACAGACAAACACAGAGGTGTTTTTATTTTGCTGGCCGTGAAAAAGCAACTCTATCCACTTCTGCCTGGTGCTAACGTGCTAACACTGTGAAATCGTTGTAGAGAGCAGCAGCACACAGCGATACAACTCCCGAAGCAGAGCGGGGGAGAGGGCAGGCTCAGAGCATTATGCCGGGGCATTACCATATAAGCGAGTCGGGAACGGATTGACGTCAATGTTACCTTCTGTTATAAAAAACTCGGCAAAACAGAGCGTTTCAGAGCCGTCCAAAACAGCTGCAGGGCTCACGTCCAAATGCACAAACCTCGTTTATTTGACGCGGTGGCATCATTTAACACGAGTATGCAACATTGTAACAACATTTATAGCTCAGAAACGATGAAAAAGCATAATAGGTCCCCTTTAACAAATTTATTCGACCACCTGTCATAAAAATGAGAAAACATAAATATTTTAGAAATCTTTCAAAAACTTGTTTAAAACTAAAAATGTTATTGTTATTTATTTGGCAAATAACAAACTGAAACAAATAAATAGTCCTTTTTCACACATAATAACCAAAAAACTTTATATTTTGCATGGCCTCCTTTGGCCTTGACAACAGCTTGCATTCTTGCTGGCATCGTTTTTATGTACTTTTCAACAGTCTCTTTTCTTATTGAGTCCAAATAGTTTCTAGCTGTTCCCACAGACCTGACTTAGATGAAACTTTTGTGCGATCAATCTTTGAACCTACTAAATCCCAAATTTGTTCAATAGGATTCAAATCCAGACTTTGACTTGGCCAGTCCATCAGTTCCAGTCCTCCAGATTCCTTTTTCTTGGTCGAATAGTCTCTGCACAGCTTTGAAGTATCCTTGGGGTAATTGTCTTGTTGGTATATGAACCCACAACCAATCAAATTCAGTCCAGAGGTGATTCCATGAGCTTCTACATACTCGTGTACTAACCATTACAGAAACATAAAAATGATTTTGGTAATTAGCAATGCTGTTAATTTAGGGCAGCTGTGGCATAAACCTTACATCGGGTGGTGGTCAAATAAATTAGTTAAGCACTGTATATATTCATGAGCACAGTAAACACATGCACGTATTGCCTCCCTCACCCACAGGCTGTTGCACTTCCACACCTTCACTGTAGCTGCTACACTGGAATGGCTCTTTTATTACCGGGTGTTTAGAACCACGGTGACACATCTAATTTCTCCTGGTCCATCCATTACCCTGCAGCTTACTGTAGTATGAGTGTGTGTGTGCACGCAATAGCGAGAAGTACAGAGAGAAACTGACAGCGTATGAAAAAGATCATAAGCCACCTGCATCTCTTATAAGAGTATTCACGCTGAACCATTTTCAATATTGGATGTCCATAATTATATCTGGATGATTAGGTTTGCGAGGACAGTAGATGGGCTGTACAAAAGAAAAGCATTAGGCTCTGACATGGCCTACGTGACCCACTGGCACAGCAAATGCCCCCTGGAATTACAGAGACCACCGCAGCCGCTCAGAAACGTTGTCTGAAGAGCACTAATTACATTTTGACACAATAAGGCTTCCATGAAAGCAGCCGAGCTGACAAATGAGCACCTTTCAATTTGCTTTTATTTTCCCCCTGACCTGCCGTGCTCCACCATTTTAATCTCCTCTCCAAAGGGGATTTAGGGAAAGTGAATTTACCACAATGTTGGGATGATTTGATAAAGCAAAAGCATTCTAAATGTAAATGCCAGAGAGTTGGATTAGCCCCAGCATGGGCTGTCCAGGTTGAATTAGTTTGGGAAGGAGGAATGCTGAATGGGTGACAGATTAGCAACAGTAATTGTAGTCATGGTACTGAATGACCGTGTGTGTGCTCATGCATCAACAACTGCGTATATGAATATACATCATGGTGGACATACACAACACTTATATAATATATATATATAATATAATACCAGCCAGAGCAGTGGTCCTGCAGTAAATCCTACCTTTGTGAAGCTTCTAGTGTTCCACTTTTTCAGAGAGCTGCTGACTCAACAGTGTGCTCATTCCTGAGCCTTCACTTGCATGCTGTTGTATTGTGCTGTATTATGTTGAAGGGAACAGCTCATCAAAAATGTTGTCTAGACAGCATAGCAGTACAATGAATGCAGTAAAACAAATGAATATAGTAGATGACCAGCTGGCTGAGGGAAACATTTTCAGACTCTCTGTTATGAAATGTAGACACCACACCCAAAATAACGTACAGGTGTATACATCCAATGGCCACTTTATTAGGTACACCTGAGGGGTAATGCATCAACGTGGATAAAGGAAGAGCTTGGCTTATTTTGATAAGTCTGGCTAATTAAAATGAGAGATCCGTTCCATGACTGTGGCTTAAAGCGATAGTTCACCCAAAAATGAAAATTCACTCAATATCTACTCAGCCATGTGCTGATGTGAGGATGGGTGAAGATCTCCAGTTCACAAAACACTCCCAGAGTCTCAGCAGAAAACAGCTAGCAGCCAAATCCAGTATAATTAGAGTGAATGGTGACCACATTTAAAACATAAAAAATGAACACAAAACAAACACAAAATGTCTCCATACTGCTCGTGTGGTGTAATCCAAGTGCCCGTGAGCCGCGACACAAAAACAAGGAATGAGATAAGGAGGACAACATGTAGGTCAGCCTCCGGTTGGAATCAAACCCGTGTTGCTGCTGAGGCCTCAGTACATGGGGTGGATGCTCTACCAAGTGAGCCGTTAGAACAAAGCAACACACATTGGGATCACATAATCTCAACATTTACTTTGTCTGCGGGTTTTGCTGTTAGTCGCCTCCTTCTTTTTAGTTAATTGCAGCAGTATTGGCCTTTTTCATGATTACCCCTTTATATTCTTCATATAGTTCAATCTGCAGGGTTTGTTTCACTGCAGAGAAGAAAATTACTCTCATTTTCTCTTCTTTTTGTGACATCTTATCCTGTTCTTAATAATCAACACTTCTGGGCTGCTTCTGTTCTCTGTGCACACTCAGAATGCAGCTTGTTTCAGCCTGGCCTGGTTGACTACACTAAGTTGTCTTAGTGAAACGGCTGAAGCCTTGAATGGAAGTTGAAGTTGATTTAACCCAGGCTTTTCAATTTAATCGCAGACATATTTACCAGCCTTGATGGAACACCCCCCTGCTGTGGCAACAGCTGTGCATGTAGATACTGTGGCGAGTAGCTGCTTCAAACATCTCTACTTTTTTCTTCTGTTATTTTATGGCTTAACGTGAAATGAAGCGTGGGACTTGAGCAGTGGACCCTGAGAGGATCAATAATGCATAAGGCATCTTTCAAAACTTTCAGCCAGACTGGCTGGATGTGTGTGTGGATTCAGGAGGATTCTGAATTGAATTAATTATTTGAATATGTTGTATTTTGTATGGATTGTGAAGGTGTTATGTATGTGTGTTAAGCAGCTAAACAAGGAATAATGGAGCCAAAAACGCAGACTAAGCCTGAGCAGATTTAATGACAAAAAAGTAAATGACAAGCAACAGGCTCACATGGAAAATGGGGTGGTCCAAAATACAGAAAACTAAAGCTGGCAAAAGTCGTAAATGGCAAGGAAAACAGAGAGGGCTGGGATTCTCAACACAAAGAACAATGCCGAACTGACAGAAACACAAGGACTAAATAGACAAGCAACTGTAATCAGACAGGTGGAACTAATCAGACAGGTGAAACAAATGACATCAAAAAGGACAAAGACTACAAAATAAAACAGGAAATGACCAACAAAAAACCCAAAACATGACAGAAGAAGCTACAACTCTAATTTTATTGTACAACCCTGTGTTGTATAATGATAATAAATGACCTTGAATCCTGTGTGATCTATTGCAAAATATCGTGTCCTGTCTGTATTTTCTTTTACAAAGTTTCAAATGAATTCTAGAATTATTATGTCAATAAATATTTTATGAGTAATATAATTGTCAAATGTTATTAAGCATTAGTAAATGAAACTACACACTGACAGAGTGATAGAATAGAATAGAATAGAATAGAAATACTTTATTAATCCCCAAGGGGAAATTCATTTGTCTGTAGTAGTCTCATCTATTAGTATAAGAATTATAGAGTCTGATGGCAGTTGGTATGAAAGATCTTCTGTATCTCTCTGTCCTACAACGAAGAGAGAGGAGCCTTCCACCTGATAAGAATGATAACAACAAGTCATACAGAGGCTGTTTTGCATGAATATAAAAACAGGTGTGCCTTTAAATTTAGGCTTGCTCTTCATTATATTGAGGGCTGTTTCAAATTTGTTGTCCTCCCTATTTACATACATGAGGGAAGCAGAATATTAGAAACACATCTGAATATAATCCAGGGCAACATCACTATTAACTATGGCCTCAGTGCTATGACATAATATAATTCAAAGCAAACTATGCAGGATTTTCCCCAAAAAATACAATGCTGAGACACATGCAAAAATAATCAGTCATCAGCTACAACCCACCAGAAGTGTGTGACAGCGCGTGCATCCACAGAGACCCCACTCTCCGCCGGTACCTTCCTGATATGTAGAATTTTGCTGCTGAGGACACTTTACTAACCCAAAGTGTAACCTGTCCCGTGCCCTCCGTCAGTGCGCTCTGGTGAGGTGGCTGCTGCAGCACGTCATGCTGCGCTCCCTTTCCATCTCTGCTTCCATCACAGTTAGTTTTGTAGTTTATGATGATTTAGGGACTGAGTTTGTAAAGTTTACAGCCTGTCATGCTGTTGCATTGTTCTGTGATGCAGCTAAAATACAAGAGCTGAAACTTGTTCACCAACCACTTGTTTCACCTTCATCAATTAACCACCAGTGCATGTGTCACAAGATTTTTTAAAAGTAAGCGCACCAGCTAACAAAAAATATATTTCTGATTCCTGTTATTTATAATTCCTCAATGAAATGGCCCCCTTCTTCCTTTTGTAAGTTGCTCTCCGTTCAAGGAGTCTTCAACTATCAGGGGACTGTCCCACACATGCGTGAGCCTTTTGCAGGTGGACGGCCTTAACCTCTGCTGCCTTTCACTTTCAGCACTCATCATTTTCTTCATCTTTTTTAAGATAGTCTCTTCTGTTACTCTGGTCCACAAACAATAGTAAGAGCTTTCAGCAGATGTCATTGTGCTAATGCCCAGGCTTTGGTATACAGTGTGGAGCAGAACATCTTTAACTTGCTTGCACTGTAGTTAACAACTGTGTCAGCATGTTTTAAGACCACTAAGATGTTTTGTTTAAGTCCTATCACTGTATAACAGTTGTGATGTCTCCAGGGTTTGAATCACACAGTGGCTTACAGGGGAGCCCTATTTTCTGGTGCACGCTGCTGCTAAAACATGTTACATGCACAAGCATACATGGACGTTTGCAGCATCATCAATCGCAGGGTTACTGTGAAAAACATCCTAATGTTACTACTATAGACAGTTATTTATGTCAATAGTATTTAATAGAGAATACATAAAAACATGAGGCTACTGTTCAAAGTGAAAGAGCAAAAAAAATGTAAAATAAAATTAAAATAAAAATCCGAACACAGGCAATGCTTTCAAGAATCACAAATCACATAGTAAAACAATAAAGCTAAACATTTGTTGAACAGTGTTTAGCAAAGTTGTGTCTTTAACTATAAATTGAGAGACTTCTAGTGCTGTTTAAATAAAAAAAAAGAAAAAGAAAATATAAAAAAAGAAATAGACACGGTAACACTGTAAATAGCTAGTGTTTTAGAGCTCCCCCTCAATGTCTCAACGTAAACTTTTTGGGGAGCTCATGTCCTTTTCAGGGGAGCCAAGCTCCTCTTTGCCTCCCCATTATTTGAACTGTCTCATTGTCTTTTGTTTTGGTGCAGCTCTTGAAACAGCTCAGTTTTATTTTTTCTTACCTCAGTGAGAATGAAGAAGTCATTTTAGTTCATGTGTGAAATTTACAGGTGTGATAACTGAGGACAGCTCAGTCCCTGCATCACATTTACAGCTGTACTTTTCTCTCTTTGACAGTTTGTCAATATGTCTGCTGTGGAACTGTACACTGGCAGTGTTGAAAGAGCAGCTGCATGAACCGATGGCATAAAATGAATAGAGTAACAATAAGACATTGTTGTTATACTAGTGGTATGGTAATTGATTTTCTTTACCATTCAGACTTATTCTGCTTTACTTGTCTGACTCTGGTGTACACAGTCTATGATTCAGGACGTCTAATCCAGCAGTCAACTGACAATCAAAGCACACCTCCTTGAAAATTTGTCTTCAGTCTTTCTCTTCTGATTGTACCTCCTCTGTGTAGTGGCACTGTCAATGAGTGCTGGTCAATGAAACTTTAGCACTAAACCCACTTGACAAAGCCCATTCCCCGTTTGGCTGAATTATGCTAATCCATCTTACTTGTCTTTAACCATAGGAAATACTCTGATGCTACGCTGGAGGCAGACAGAGCTGGAGGCAACACAAACAGGCGGCTCCCTTTGTAGAAATTTCATCAGTGCTGTACAGAAACAGGAACATCAATATGTGTCTGTTTGCACTGTTCTCTGTGTTCCACTGATGTACTTGTTTGGTGTGTTCACTTTATTGCCTTTGAACTTTTCCTGTTTTTCCCCCCAGTTCCCTCTCTTTAGACACGTGGCTCGCATCAGAATAAAGGTACAAATCATATATTTAAAAAATACTTAACTACTGGACAACTCATGTTGATTTAATGCATGAATTGATGCAGGATGTATCATTAATTCCTGTTGCTCACCGCTTGAAAATGATAAAGTCTCTGATTTTATGTGATTAGGCCACAGTACAGAACTTACAGTCATCAGGTCCCTGTGCGTTCACACTACACAACTCTCTGCCTTGTTATTGCGAGTCTTGAAGTTGCTGTGCTCTGCACACTACTTGTCTGATCAGAGGCAGGAGGAAATTTGCAGTTTATTTCAAAGAAAGTTCAAATATGTGAAATTACCATCTACTTGCATAAAATGACACTTGCAAATTATCACATACTTACCATCAAATATGTTACTTAGAAATTACCTCCAAATTTCATGAATAATTATGTAATAATTAGCAAGTATCGTTCTCATGTCGTGAGTGGTAATTACCAAGAAATCCCAAATATATTACTTATTAATCACCACCTATTTACCATGAAATTATGGGATTTATAACTTAAAAGCCACTGTGGCAATATAATGATTTTTAGCTCATTTTTAGATATAAGTATGTATAAAAATTGTAGTAGTTCTGTATTTGGGCTTTTCTATCTGCTGCTCCATTGCTCTTCCATCTCTCCCTCCTCAGTGTCTCTATGCACTCCTCGTCCAGCCTGCGTCTCCTCGACACGACCAGATCTGAAACCTGTTTGATATCTGTCTCAGCATCAGTGAGTCACAAGAGAGCTCTCAACAAGCTCCAGATCATGTCTTTGAACAGTTCATACGTGGCAATCCCTGCTCTCTGGGGTGTGCAATGATTTGCCTCTGATCAGCAATTTCCAGAGTTTGTTGGTATGTGGGAGATAAAATTGCATGTGTCCTTGGCTTTAATCAATCATCAGTTGACTGATATGCATTAAGCATCTGATGACAATTTGGTTTAAAAACACACTGTCCTTACTGTCCTTTCAGAGAGGCTGAGCAAATAATTTTATAATAATTATTATTATTAATTTTAGCTACTATTTCATTTTCAGATCAAAATTTTGAATCAAAATGTTATTGATTTATAAATGACAACGCATTTTTTGCTTACATGTGTCATTATTATCACTGATTGGGGACTGTCCTGCATAATGAGTACATTTTTGATACTTACTGTATTTGATAGTGATTTACTTTTTCAGTTTGACTCAATGTTTTGAACTTTCTACAGTTACTTATGTAGAAGATCGGAATACTTCAACATACACTATATGTACCATACATATATATATATATATATATATATATATATATGTATATGTATATGTAA
>JAJHUR010095895.1:0-13539 GCA_027495735.1 Lutjanus campechanus | reverse complement strand
TGTGACATACGGTATGGGAGTTGTAGGCCAAAACGTGTTTCCCTTGGTTATAGCGCCCCCTGCTGGCACACATATGTCATTTTTTGTGTCTGAGGTACGTGCAGGGGTCTGGACCAACCCTCCAAATTGCACCACCCTCCCTTGCACGGTTTAGCCTGCAGCACCACTTTTAGCGGTGGAAAAATAAAAATAATGTTCCCAATAAGGTTCCCAGCACCGCTGGTCCTGGGAAACGCGTATGCTTGCATACGCGTCCCCCAGGCCCCGCGGGCTTGGCCCCCTAAATATAACCTGTGTGGTCCATTTAATCTGGTAGAAACCACCATACCACAGCAAAAGGTGCAGGTCTTATGGGAGTGGAGACAGTCTTCTGTGTAGGCACTTCCAGGATAGTGGCACACTGACACCACCAGGGGGCACAGGACCCTTATTGGACAGAGAGATGACAAAGGTTAAACTAAGTGTTACAGCCTGGCTCACTGGCTGCAACATGGAGGGAGACAGACACGAGGTGGCAGGATAAATAACTTAATTTATTTCACAAAACCCAGAAGCAAATCAAGATAACATCTGAAAGTCAGTGATTCAGTGGTGTAATGCATGTATGGGTGCATGTGTTTGTGTGTGTGCAAAAGAAACAAAAAGGAACAAAAAGAAGCTCAGGCCGAGCTCATGCTGCTGGTGCTGTGTCTCTGGTGACAGCAGGAGAGGAGAGAGACCAGACTGCAGGTTGAGGCAGCTTTTCAAGGGGAGGAGCACACCGGGCCCAGGTGTGGCCCATCCCTTTAACGACCCTGCAGACAGAGGGAGAAAGCAGCAGAAACACAGGAAGAGCAGTACAAAGGGGAGGGGTCGTCACACTAAGCTCATAAAAATAACATAGGGCACAGTAAAACAGAATTCTATTTAAAATATAGGCCCACCTAGAGGAACAGCATACCTTTACGTAGTAGAGCTGCAGCCTCCTTGAAGATGTGTTGAATTTTCTCAGCAGTTTCTCTCTCCACTCTCCAGTGAACTGCTGGGTGAGGTCCTTCTCAACAGCAATCTGAATCAGATGGGCTTTTCTTTCGTGCAACATGCTCTTTCTGTGTTCACTGAACACATTCTTCAACATTGAGAATGAATTTTCACATGTTGCAGTTGATGCACCAAAGGTTAAGCTGTCCGAAATGTCTGTCCATGATAAGACCCCGCCCTCATATCGCCATATGCTCTCTTGCTCATGGCGCCCCCTTGTCTAAACAGGAAGTGCCATATTTTACATTGACAAACACCAACTCCAGACTCCTGACCTCATCAATTGTGACGATCAAGCTGATGAATCTCCACAGTGACACACGTCGTGTCATGTTGCAGGCTGCCCCTGGCAAATTGGTCCAAATTGTAAATGTGTGACAATGGTCCTCTCCTAAAGACACATGCATGCCCATACCTGTTTACACTCATAGCACCACCTACTGAAAACAGGAAGCACATCTTTACTGACATTTTTTCATTTCATTGACATATTCTGTCTGACATCTGATGCAGACAGTAATAATTCTTCTGATATTGTAAAAAGTGGAGTTGTAACAGAAGAGGGTGTGGCCTAAAGTGCTTCCTACAGTGTGCAAAGGGGGTGAAAATTAAGCACCTCGTCTGCCAGTCGGCCTCTGGCCACAAGGCCGCAGCCTCAGCAGGCCCTGAGTGGCGCGGGGGCTGCGGTAAATTTTTATGATGATACAAGTTCATCAAAGCCATCAAAATGGCAAACATACTTTCATGGCAAAGGATCGATAGTCGCCATGCTGCCAAATGGACGCCATTACTCGTAGCTTCACGGCCTTCATGATGTAGCTTCACCAACTTGTTAGGGCGGAGCACCGTAGGTCCAAGGCCCTATTATTTTTGCTCAGACTGCCCAAAAAATGAATTGCATTTTTGGGGGCTTAAACATATTTTGGCACACACGTCAGTCTTGGTGAAAATTTACGTGTCATGTGGTTTTTGTTAACGGGTGTGGCCAAATGGCTTGGCCTCACCCTCTAAACACCGCCATTACCAGCACGTTTCACCGGCATGCACAAAAAATTGGTACACATGTAGATCATGCCCAGATGCACAAAAAAGTCAGTGGGACCCTATAGCCTAAACCCAACAGGAAGTCAGCCATTTTGGATTTGTGGTCATTTTTGGCGTTTTCCACATGTTGTATTTTAACAAACTCCTCCTACAGATTAACCAGAACAGCTTTAAAATTGGTGTGTACGATCTAGACTAATTTTTGATTAAAATCTAATAAAAGATTGTGTTTCAGTTAAAGGGTGTGGCCATGAGTTGGCAACTAATTTTGATGATTCGCCCTGAAACAGGAAATGGTTATAACTTTGGTACACATGGTCAGATCTGCACCAAACTTAATATGTTTGATAATCGTCCCACTCTGAACACATATGCATGACAAAATTCTGAGATTGTCATAGCGCCCCCTGGTGGTGGCATGAAATGTCATGTTTTAGACTTTGAGGTGTTGTTGCGCACATGTAGACTGTATCTCACTCAAATTTGGTGTGGAAGACCTTAAGACCTTGATAATGCTATTTTGTGAAAGTCGTAACGTTTTGTTGAAGGGTTTTGCCCTGACAGTGCAGGGTTGATGGTTGACATTTCGTACAAACGCATTAATGGCATTAACTTCTTTGTACATGTTCGCATCGCCATGAAACTTCACATGTATGATAATAATCCCAGCCTGAATACATCTACATGAAACTCATGAGTCACAGTCATTGCGCCACCAAGTGGGGACAGGAAGTAACAGCACATTGCTTGCTACTGTGTCCAAAGGGGGTGAAAATTCAGCACCTCATCTACCAGTCCGCCTCTGGTGACGTGGTCATGGCCACAGCCAGCGCCGAGTTCAACACTGCTTGCAACTTTAATTCTGCATGTTTTAGAAGTGGAATGAAGTTGATGGGGTCAACTATGTGGCATCAGTACATGTTAAAGTAAAAACTGGTCATTTCCTGTTACCACCGGGGGGCGCTATGAGTTAGGTGGAAAGTCAATACATGGTTACATTCAGGGCGGAGCCCTCATCATGTCCAGCAAGTTTGAAGCTGTTACAATGAAGTATGTGGGCGTGACAGCTGTTTGAAACGAGACACCGTGCTCTGAAACCTCTGAAATCTGTCACCAAAGTTTGTCGAGCCCTAGCAGCCACGCCCTTTGACCTACAGAAATTCTTTTGATAACTTTTGATCAGCATGGGGTCATGATGATGTGTACCAAATTTGAAGACGATTGGATGAAATCCCTAGGACGAGTTTGTTAAAATGCAAGTAGTGGAAAAGTAGTGGAAATTTGTTAGTTGGTATGGCCATTTGACCACGCCCACTAACAAAAACCATATGACACAATTGGTGAGTTTTTGAGTATGTTTAAGCCCCCAAACAGGCAATTCATTTTTTGGGCAGTCTGAGCAAAAACAATAGAGTTCTTGCACCGGACGGTGCTCGGGCCCTAAAATCATGGGGGAAAAAATTATGTTGGCAAATCAGGAAAACAAACGACATTTTTTTCACATGAAAAAATTATTAATTCAGAAACACAAAGTGGAATTTCATCACATGGATACTTATCTTGTTAATTCATTCATTGGTACTTTTATGTGGAAAATTATAATTAATTTGGAAAGAGAGTTTCATTACATGAAAGATTATCTCATTAATTTTGAAAGACAAACCTGAATTTTGTTACATGATTAGTTATCTTGTTAAATTAGATTTTAAAAAAAGGAGCCATTCTGTACTTAATATTATTCACAGACACAAAGCCAAACTTTATGAAATGGATAAACTTTTTGTTAATTCAGAATAACAGAGGTGCTTTAGGTGCATGAAATAAATTGTAATTAATTCAGTTCAGAGTTTCACAATCGGTGCATTTCCCTTATGTGACTTCATAAATGTGTCAGGTGACATGTTTCAGTTTCAGCATCACCCATCGAGTCGACACTTTTCTGGGAAATCAGCTGCTCTTCAATAAACCTGAATTCTTTATGTTTTGAAGCTTCTTGAATGTTTAACTTTTTCTTAAATTTGTGTTCTGTGTTGCAGACATGGCGTTTCCTCGGCTGACGGTCTCAACGCTGTTGGCTTCATTCCTTCTTCTTCTCTACTGGACGACCTCCTCGGCTCAGTCACATGACCTCACCTCCTCCGTCCTCTCACTGCCCAACAGGGTAAAGAGAGACCTGCCTTTCAAAACCAGTGAGAAAGTAAGAGCAACTTTCGACTTCGTTAAGGACACACTGTCTGGATTCAAAGACGTATCAGAGGCGACAAAGTGGGCATCTTCTTCTAAAGACGTGATTAAGAAGCTTGCCAAGTTTGCCAGTCTGGCTCCGGGCTGCGTGGGTGTGTTGTTCTCTGCTGTGAACATGGTCCTGGCCTTCATCCCTCAGGATGACCCGGTGCTGAATGCTGTGAAGGAGGGCTTTGCTGAGGTGAACAGGAAGCTGGACTCTATCTCCAATCAGATCTCCAACCTGGCAACAGATGTGGAGTGGTACAACTACGCCAGCGTCTACTCTCAGGACGAGCTCCGCATCCTCAACGCCTGGACCAAGCTCAACGAGTTTATGGACAGCATCAAGTTGGCACGAAGTGAAGATGAAAAACTGCGACAGGCAAAAATCTTCACCAACTTCTATGAGAAGACACTAACTGAGTCCAGCGTGTTGAACCTGTACCACTACCTGACGGTCCGCAGCAAGTCTCTCACCAGAAACCTCAACATGCTGCTGAGTAAGAAGTTTAAATGTGACATCAGCGAGATCGGCAGGTATAACTACTACCTTATGTCTTTGTTGGTAAAGGGAACAGCGCTGAATGAGGCCTACTGGAAACTGATTGGTCAGAACCCTCCAAACAAAGAAGCCAAACGTGCCCAGATGTTCAGGAAAGTCTACGAATCTCAGATAAATACGATAAGGCTCTGCCAGAAGAACGTGAAGCAGTTCGTGGGTAAAGATCTGCTGGAGATCAGCCAAGATCTCAGTTCTAATGACAAGAGAGTCATCGCTCAAAAGGTCAAAGAGGCTCTGGACACGAAGTACGACTGGTACGACTGGGTGGTGCTGGTGTACAACACAGATGATCATAAAAATTACATCCTGCATGATCTGGCTAAGATCAAGGTGGGCAAAGTCACCGTCGCTGTTGACTACAAGCTCAAACATCAGACAATGAATGTACTGGAAGTTGAGGAGGCTGTCAAAAAATGTTTTGAAGGAGAATACTGTGATACTGTGAGAATCGACAAACCAAAATGTGAAGATTATTGGTCTAACCCTGGGGATACTATGGGGATACAATATCATACTTGGTTGCCAGATTATGTCAGAGCGATACACGTCATCTCTGGGTCGGAGTTTGTCGAGTTGCCAGAACCGTTTTATAAGTATGCATGTACATGGGGTAGCAGCACAAGTCAGTTTTACATGCATTCCTCTAAGAGAATGTCTGTCTGTGAAACTAACCCGTGTCAGAACGGTGGACGTTGCGAGAGGCTGCTGGACTCCAATGAAAGTCTGTGTGAGTGTCAGGACGGTTACTATGGAGACAAATGTGAGGAGAAAATGGACACATCATGGGTCCAAAAGATTCCTGTGCCGACCATCACCACCATGAACGGCAGGCTGAAAATCATCGAGAACAAACTGCAGTAGCTCATCAACCGCGGATGAACACGTGGAGGTGATTCATCGTAAAGATCGCCAGACGGACACGAGCAGCAACGACTTCCTGCCAAACAGACAAACTAAACACACATCATGTGACTGAGAACAGCAACATGACAGATGGAACGATGAAACAAGAACAACTAGAACCCCTGAAAGTTCATCAGTGAGTCTTTGTACAAACCAACAGTTCCTGAAATGACCACCAGGTGGCACCAACGTCAAACAAATAGATCTCAGATATCAGCGCTGATAATTCACCATGACAACCGTGTCAGCTGATCATCTGTCACATGTTGTGTTTTCAGCTGCAGATTGTTGTGAAATATTTGGTGATGTTTCAGTTTCATGATAAATAGGTGTGAATTGCTGAGTAATATATTCGTCGTCCACATATTTAATGGAAAATCTGCATTAATGAATGAATGAATGAATGAATGAATGAATGAAAAATACTTTATTAATCCCCACGGGGAAATTCAAGGGGTAACGCCACTCACACAGAACACGGACACGTCAGGGTCCAGTATGGACAGACGGGACAGTACAGTCCATGGCCAGCCATTAAAATGGCGTCTACATGATCACATTCTTACCATGAAATTTGGGGGTAATTTCTAATAAATTTCAAATATATTACTCATCAGTTACCACCTATTCAACATGAAATTATGGGACATGGAAATTGAAGCCAAATACTAAATATTTTCATAAAGTTTAACATCTTGAAAATAATTTTAACTGTTTTAAAACATTTCAGAACTGTTTGAAAGATTTGATGTCAAGAATCTGTGAATTAAATTTGTAGAATTTGTGTTCTTATTTTTTAGTTAATTGATTAAAACTGATTGATGAATTAAACTGATTAGATTACTGATTGATCACAGATCAATATTGGTCAAATGTTGGTGTTGTGCTTGTGGTGCCCCCTACAGGCAGACTGTGTCCAGACTGTACAGGTGTGTGAGCATCAAATCAAACTTTATTTAAATCAGAACGTGGAGTCAAACACGAGCTGCGTCATGGTGACATCACAGAAACAACATGTGTCATAAACTGTCGTCCAGGTGATGTTGTAGCGCCACCATGTGATCGTCTGATGTGGTTTCTGTTGTCTGATGAGGAGGAAGATGTTGAATCAACTCGTCTGAAGTGAATCTGAATGAATAAATAATTCACAAAAAGTCTAAAGTGTCTGTGTTCAATAATTAATGTGTGTTGAATATGTAATATGATGTCAACTGCTGATACATAAATTTATGTGTATATTAGGAATGATAACAATTAATCAATGATCAGTTAATTGGTCAGTAATAGTTTGATCGATCATGTCAAATTAAATCGATCTTCTAGCAAATAAACATGTGAAACATGAAGCTCTTTATGTTCCACAGGCTGCACTCTTAGAAATAAGGGTTCCAAAAGGGTTCCTCCTGAAGGGCTGTGGTTCTACCCAGAACTATTTGCTTCTGAAGAACCATTTTTGTAAGAAAGTGTTTGTCAAAGGTTCTTTGTCAGACTGAGGGTTCCATGAAGAATCCTTTTCATCCAAAGAACCTTTTTTAGAACCCAGTAAAACCGGAGAAGTTAGTTCAACTCAAATGGTTTGATGAAACCGAATAAACCATTTAACCAAGTTTATTAACTCAAAGGAAATATTTTCTCATGCTTACATTGTTTAAGTAAGAATAACATATTGTGTCTTTTAATATTGTGTGATGTTTATAATTATATTTGATGATGTGAGCTGACCTTGAGTGTCAAGAAATAAAATGTATTATTATTATTATTATTATTATCACAATAACTCAGATATTTATTGTTATGGTAACTTGGATAAATAAAGTTGATATACAAGTTCCATTCAGTTAATTGACCTCAAAGCTATTAAGTACTTTACACACATGCAACATTTCACTGAACTCATTTAAAATGAGAACTTAAATGAAAAAAGTAAGATGAACTTAAATGCATCTTCTTTATGCAAATGTTACTATTCAAGTTAAATTCACTCAATTTTCACTCTAAAGCAAATTATTACATTCTAGTTGTGTTAACTTCAAACTTTGTTGTAACTATTCAGTTAATTTGAGGAAACCGATTGCCTTAAACCGTTTAACCCTCAGAACCTGTTAACTTTGACTAATGTTCTCCTGATAGGGCCCATTTTGGGCCATATTTTCAACAGCCTGCCATCTTAAAGTAAAAATAGGTATTACTTTTTTTTTTTTTTTTTTTGCTGTTTAACTTAAGTTGTCTTCTCTTCAATGATATATTATTTCATCAATAAATTTAAAAATTAACCCTTTCCAGGCCTGTTTTAGTGGTGGACCGCTAATATCCATCATAAAAAATGTTAAAAAACTGTAATAAATCAAAAATTTTAAAAATGATTTTATTTTCTCCTATTATTATAAGAACATGCACATGTCTGCCTTTGAACAGTGTCAAGATTGTTTTGTTTGCTCATAGCTTGCTGGAGCATTTTTTCCATTTTATCTGGACATGCACCTTAAATTTTATGTTACATGCTGAATATATGGCCTGATCATGTGACTTTCTGTGTGACGTCATGCCACAATAAATCTCACATAGTTAGAGGAGAGTTGAAAGATCATAATACTTTTTACCGGACCTCAATCGACCAAGGGAAAGTGGTATAAACTGATATTTTAGATCAGAGTTTTAAAAAAAAGTGTCAAATCTCACAGCGGTCTCCCCCCGCATTTTACCCGGCTCGCAACGCACGTTCCCCGGGGAACTCTCTGGGAGGACCCGCTGACAACCGGAGCTACTGCGACTAAAGCTACTGCTCGCCGATATTGATAATAATTCAAGTCTCTTCAAGTCACATGTGCACCATGACACACAGAGAGATAAAATATAATTGATAAATGGTAATTGGTGCCAGCTTGCCGGAGGTCGCGTGCACCACAGCCCGAGGAAAGCACCTCGAACACGGACCGCTGTGGCCGCCGCCGCCGCCGCCGGCTGTGGCAGCCGCGAGGGACACGCTCCCGCGGCTGCTGCTGCGGAGGGGAGGCGCTCAGTGACTCGGGAGAGTTTGATGTCCGGAGCAATGGCAGATTAGAATGAAGTTTTGGCCCAAATCATGCCTGCATTTCTGCAAAGGCCTCACAATGTAATTGTGTAGTGATTTTCAAAAATTGTTCATAAACATGCATTTTGACTTCCCCTGTAATGATTTGAACCATGAAAATATAAAAATTATGTTTCTGGGAAAAAATAACCCATAGGTTAAAATGTATAGTTTTTGCTATTTTCAATGGAAGTCTATTGGGCCCATTTTTGGCCATATCAGGAGAGAAGGTCCCAACGCGATAAAAGGAGTATTATAAGGTGCAGACAGGAGATCTTTTAGGTGCATGATGTACCTTGCAAAAGCCACCCCTCTGCAACCTACGAACATTGTAGCATGATCACAGACAAAATGACAACCAAATTACATTTAAATTGTCCAAAAATGGGCCCAACAGGTTCTGAGGGTTAAAGTGATACTCCACTCTGTGAGAATAATCCGCTCAGTATGTCCTCACCACTATGCCGATGTGATGATAAGTGAAGATCTTCAGTTCACAAAACAATCCTGGAGTTTTAGGAGAAACAGGGTAGCAGCCTCATCCAGTACAATGGCAGTGAATGGTGACCACGGATAAAACGTTAAAAATAGAACACAAAACAAACACAAAATGTCTCCATCCTGCTTGTGTGGTGTAATCCAAGTGTCTGTGAGCCGCGACATTAAAAATTAACCGCAAAAGACGCCATTTTCACCATGTTTTAGCAGAAATATCAGCTGTTGCACGTAGCCGGTAGGATGTAAACATGGTGTCAATCTTGCGAGACTTCGGCACATGCGGCCATTTGGATATATACGAAACCATCAGGGCGGGGCAGACAATCAGACCAGTGGGAGACACACAAGTTACCTGAAACAAGAGGAGAGCTAGATGATGTCAAAATAAAAGCCACGAGACAACACAGACACAAGACAAAAACTAAACATAACTTAACAGAACTTCTTGGACATGACAAAGCATATAAAGAAAATAAGACTGGCCCCAAAACTGACCCTTGAGACGCACCAAATTTAACACCCGCAAAAGAGGAAACGTAATTATTAACTGAGACACAGAAGTTCCTGTTTGACAGGTAAGAAGCCATTGTAGTGGTGAAATCCCTGCCCAGCACCTCAGGCTGTCGAGCAGGATGTTGTGGTCGATTGTGTCAAAGGCCGAGCTGAGATCCAGGAGAGCAAGAACAGCACATCTGCATTCGTCAGCAGCCATTAAAAGGTCCTTTGTGACCTTAAGCAGGGCAGTTTCAGTGCTGTGGTACGTCTGGAAACCAGCTGAAACTTTTCAAAAGTCTTATTATTTTCCAGTGCCGATAAAAATTGCTTGGACACAATTTTTGGATATCGGTCTGTAGTTTTCTGGGAGGGAGGGGTCCAGCCCACCTTTTTTCTGAAAGCGGGTTCACACATGCAGTTTTAAAATATTCAGGGACACAACCTTTAGATAGAGAACTGATAAAAACAGAGAGCAAGGGGGGCCTGATAAAATCCATCACTTTAAGTAAAAACTTTGTTGGTTACACATCAAGAGAAGACGCTCTCACATGTGACACTGTTTCTAAAACTGATTAAAATCATCATCACGCTGTGGGCAGTCTATCAGAGTAAGTAATGTTTGTTATAATGAGGCTCTTATTTTCTCTACTTTATTAATAAAATGGAATGGGGGGTGTTTACCAAGACTGGGCCTGCTGCGTTGGAACAGCCTCCGGTAGGTGGGTTGATCAGCCGTAGTCCCCCCGGTTGGTGGAGGTTGCGATCAGCTAGCTCAGATGCCAAAAACAACAAGCTGGTTGCCCTGGTAGCAGTCCTGACGAAAACTGACGATCAAATCGTTCAATGGCTAAAATCTCCCTCTATGTAAGAATGTGTAGTTAAAACAACAGAGACCAAACAAAGCTGCATAAAAATTGTCTAAAACTTGTTAAAATGTGAGTTTGCAGACTGAGCCACTGACTGGCAGGTACAAACGCAGATGCAAACCTGTAATAAAGTGTTCAGAGAAAGAAGAGAAATAAAGTTCAATACAAAGACATTTCAGAGTTCCTCTGTGAGTCTCACGGTCGATCAAACTGTCGCTTCTCCTGCACACGAGGAAGAGAAGAGTGTCTCTGCAATCTGCAAGCTCACCACAAGGTGTCGCTCACTGGTCCTCTGAGTAAAAGTAACATTATCATCAGAATAAACCTGAAGGAGAAAAAGTAAAATGGTCCATTTCAGAATCATGTAAATACTATTTATTCTGTCGGGTAGCTTATGAATTTATCTGAGGGATCAATTAAGTCAATTAAGTATCAATACATCATGATTTATCTGTTGATTATATTTTATGGAATTCATCTAAATTCATAAAGTAACTAAAGAGTTCAAACAAATGCAGCAAAGTAAAAATATAATATCTGTACCTGAGACTTGTACTTAAATTCAATACTTGAGTAACTTTGTTATATTTGTGTTTATTTTGTGGTGAAATAAATAAATTTGTGATTTAATGAAGAAACAAAAACTTCATTCATGTTTTCAGTCATTTATTGATCATTTGTTATTATTAATGAATAATTCTCATGTTTAATGATGATTGTAATAATACTGTATTACATGTTTATTTCAGTCCACATGAAGACATCTTTGATTCTTTCTTTGTGTAGTTTGAAGCTTCAGTCTGTAGTTTGTGTCTGTGGCCTGCAGGGGGCAGCACTGCAGCCCTCAGTTCAGTCTGACAGGAAGTCAACAACCATCAAACAGCTCCACCAATCAGCACGCTGTAAGAAACATCACTACACAACAAGTTAAAGTCCTGCAAAGTTACTGCAGCAAAATATAAACATGAAGTTCTGAACTTTATTTAAATTTAATTTAATATTTACAGCCATAAAAATCAGTTTGTTACTGTAACTTTAAAAACAGGACTGAGACAGAAAAGAAGTAGGTTTTGTATTTCAGAAATTAATTAGCATTAATAAATGCAAATCTCTTCAAAATAAATGTTTATACTTTATAATAGTTTTTATACGTCATAAACACAAAAACTATATTCAGAGTTAGTTTTTATGTCACTGAGGGCGACGTTTTTATGGCTCGTCTGTAAAAGAAAAAGAAATTATATCAAATAAAACATGAAAAATTATTAAAATAATAGATTCATAGTTTAGTTTATACATAATTCACGAGTTCCAACAGCCCGAGCTGACAAAAAAATAAAAATAAAATCTGATTGGACGCGGAGAACAGAACTGAGATTTTGTTCTTTCTCATTTTAACTGAACGTCGTTAATTTAAATTTAACAGACAGAAATAATTAATTTCTGAGTTAAAATGAAAATTTAAACTCCCTGACTGAACCTGTAGTTCCTGTGTTTGACCTCTGTGGGGCAGCACGGCGGCTAAATAAACCAGACAGGCTGTGGAACACTGGTTTTTAAGTTTCCATGGCAACAGTGAACAAACACATTTCAGGGGCCACAGAGAGGAGGCGGGGCTTCAGTCTAGTCACATGATTGGACGTAGTTTTCGGGGAAGAAGCCGCTGTTGCCGTTCAGAACGCCCTCACACCAACCGTCGTTATGGCGACGGGTCAGGTAGATGGTGTCGCCCTCAGTGAGCGACAGGTCATCAGGTTTGGAGGCCTCGTAGCTGTACAGCGCCACCACTGGACACACAGGAGAACTGCAGTCAGAGTCACATACAGAACAAACAACGAGCCACCAGGTGGAGCTCTGATCTGTCTGAAATCATAACAATAATATTTATATCTACACCCAACATATCAATAATACAGCTGAAATATCTGAAATCATAATAATACAATAATATAATATCTGTATTGATACCTGAAATATATATATCTGTAAAATCTTTATCTGAAAGCAACATCTGTATGTGCAATATTTGTAATATTGATACCTGAAATATCTGTCTCTAATATCTATATCTAATACTGAAAAAACTACACCGAGAAGTATATTATTCAATTATTTATTATATCATTATTTCATATTTATATCTATAACTGAAATTCAGCATGTTATCTACATGTATAGCACCTTCTGCTCCCGTTCCTCAGGCTCAGTGACATCCAGTCCCTGATTACAGTATTAGCATTATTAGCTATATTAGCACTATTAGCAGTATTAGCATTATTAGCTATATTAGCAGTATTAGCAGTATTAGCATTATTAGCTATATTAGCACTATTAGCAGTATTAGCATTATTAGCTATATTAGCAGTATTAGCAGTATTAGCATTATTAGCTATATTAGCACTATTAGCAGTATTAGCATTATTAGCTATATTAGCAGTATTAGCAGTATTAGCATTATTAGCTATATTAGCACTATTAGCAGTATTAGCATTATTAGCTATATTAGCAGTATTAGCAGTATTAGCATTATTAGCTATATTAGCACTATTAGCAGTATTAGCATTATTAGCTATATTAGCAGTATTAGCAGTATTAGCATTATTAGCTATATTAGCACTATTAGCAGTATTAGCATTATTAGCTATATTAGCAGTATTAGCAGTATTAGCATTATTAGCTATATTAGCACTATTAGCAGTATTAGCATTATTAGCTATATTAGCAGTATTAGCAGTATTAGCATTATTAGCTGTATTAGCATTATTAGCAGTATTAGCAGTATTAGCAGTACTAGCAGTAGTACTTGTAGTAGTCGTACCTTTCTTCAGGTATTGTGGGGGGGCGTTGGTGTCGTA
>JAJHUR010095894.1:0-31200 GCA_027495735.1 Lutjanus campechanus | reverse complement strand
TCCCCCCCCCCCTCCACACACACACACACACACACACACACACACGAGCTTGGCTACGACGCAAGTTATTGAACTGCTCCACATTTTCTTGCATGCACTATATATGAGGCAGTTGATGGACAGCAGCACACAGAGTCATGTGTGGCGCGAAGCCTGCTGTGATTGGCTGAGGGCCTGCGAGCTCAGGGGGGGCAGGGGGCGCTGTGATTGGTCTGAGCTCAGACCATTGAAAGTGGAAGGCTTCTCTATTGAATGGTTGCCGCTCTGGGTGGAGTTTGGATGACACCGCTCAGGAAAAAAAAAAAAACAACATTCTGAGAGTTCTGAGGCTTTATGGGAGTTTAACTGCTGTGGTTGGACAGTATGGAGGTATTATAGAGGATGTATATTTAATACAGTTGAGAAGCTGATACCAGTGAATTTTTGGCTTATTTTGAAAGAAAATAAATTGCTTAATCATTTAGTTATCAACAGTCCCATATTAAATTTCTGTTGAATAATTTCAGGTCTATAATTCATCCATATGGTTTTTGAATAACGATGAAACGATTATTCGATAAATTGATTGATCAGCTGACAGGAAACTAATCTGAACTAATTTTGATATTAATTGTTAGAGTGTTACATCAAGCAAAAGTGCCAATCTTTCATTGGATCCACCTTCGCAAAAGTGAGAACTTAGCTGCTGACTAATTTCTCCTTCAATAAAACAGAAATTTAAATTTTAAAAACTAGTTAAGAGTAAGACAACACGCAGAAAACACTCAAAATTGTGCACAATTTATTAAGATATAATACATTGTCTTAAAAGATGTGTGTATTTATGAGCCGTTTGAAACTATGGCTGTCGCGGTGATGGAATTTTCCCCCACACTCATTTAGGTTGGTTAAACAGCACAGTGTGTGGGATTAGCACTATTTTTTTTGTTTGTTTGTTTTTGCATAATGCTAACGCTATCTGTGGATCTCACCTCACTTTATGCTCTAAGCAAGCTAACTGCTACGTGATAGTCATAGTTACACAAAGTTGCGAATGAATCCCCACAGTTTGACCATTTCTTTTTCACACAAAGCTATACCGTCACCTTCAGGGCAGGTCTATGAAGTGTATTTACATACAGCAGCAACACACACACACCAGTGAGGATCACAGAGCAGTACCTGTCAGCTTCCGTATACAACAGAAAAGCTAATGCTGCTCAGACTGCTGTATAAACTTTCACCAAAAGCAACATGAAAAAATACTTGCCAACATCCAACCTACTACTCTCGTTATTTAGTTGTTTCAAACGGGGTTTAACATTCACACGGTTTCTTTTGACTGTCCCTCAATATTGAAATTTTAGTCCAATATTGCCCCAGCCTGTGGGAGTAGCCATAAAGCATGCTAACACAGAGTTCAACAGGTTAACCTACAAAATAAACACTGAAACAGCATAAAATGTGTCAAAAACTATTTGCCCTCGTATTGCTCGTCAGATTTTTCTAAAAGCATTAAACACACAGTGAAGTGTAAACCAAGAAGTTAAAAAGAAACATCAACATAACGTTTGTTGTGGTTTTTGCCATCCCCTGAGGTTAGCTCGTCATTAGGACAGTATGTCAAAATTGCAGTTATTGCAACAGTACTATTTTAAAACCATCTTAGATTGAAAAATCATATTTTTTTATGCCGCCATCTGTTTTTTAATGATTGTGCTTAAATGTGGATGTGATCATTTGGTGTCTTGGCATGATGTATTTTGGCTCTGATGCCTTTGCCTTCAATTCTTGAGAAATCATTGAACTGTTTCATCTTCTCTTCTCAAGCCCAGCAATTGATGATCGATTATCTGTCATTAAGAGTTTGATTGATCAAGTAAAATTTAATTGATCCACTATCAAATAAAGATCTAAACGGATTATTTTTATGAGTGCACTCTGCATTTTTCTGATATTCAAGTATGTGTTTGATAAGTCGTATTTTTATGACATACAAACTTATCACTTGTAGCAATAAAATATTCTTGTTATAACACACTATTAATCCTATTATAACTTATTGTTATGACATAAAATGTTTCATTTTATAATGAGGTAACTTTTCATCAAGTTACAACAACATTTTTCTTATTATAACAATATATCTTCTAATAATGCAAAACAATTTTATGTTATAATGTGACTTTAAAACAATGTAATTTATCACATTGTAACATGAAATATTTCACGCTGTAATAAGTTTCTATGTCATAATAAGTATGGATGTACAATATTTTTTTTCAGGTGATACAATAACAATAGGTTCTAATAAGTTCATGAACTACAGGTTATAACCTGTAGTTCATGCAGAGCTGATGGTAAGAAAGACTCAGATGATGATATTTATCATGCATCCCTATTGATAACATGAAAATATCTTGTTATAACATGAAAACCATAATATCATAAAAATAAACAAGGGCCACACGATAAATAATTGGCTGATATTGGTCAGTCACTCCTGTATCAGAATAGATGTATATTAGCTGATAAATGTTGGTTGTAATGAAAAACAGGAAATTATCGGTTAATGTATTGGTTGAAAAAAAAAAATCCATATTGTGCATCCCTACAATAAACTTTTCAGTTTTTAAAATTTTCCTAGCGTGGCAGCGATCCATATAAAACTGTACTTATACTAGTACAGAAAAATGAAACTAAGACTTAGCCTGGACTAATATCTCTGTAACACTAATAACATCTACAAAAACTCACATTATTCAAAGATGTTTTATTCTCTCCTTTTCCCCGCTATATTTAGTAATCCACGTAGTGTTTGTGTGTTTGTGTGCAGAGCTCATTGGGCTGACTTTGATAAAACTACACACAGCCTTGATAAGTGTATCTGTGTTTCATACAAGATGCATATTCCTCAGACATTAATGTTGCTGCTGAATATACCAACAAAATTGAGTTATAAATATAGAGTACCAGGTCTGAGCTGTATTGTGTTCAACACGCACAGATACTGTACTGTAAGGTTGTCCAAGACGTCCACTGTCATAGTGTCAGCATCACACCAGTGCTAGTGATCTCTGTAAAGTCAAGAAACTCTATTTTCTGTGGTGTTATGAAAGTTTAGCATTGACGTGTCCTCACAGCTCTGGTAAGATAAATGTGTGTATATGTGTGTTTTCCTTCCCCCTGAGTGATGACGGCATAGCGAGGCCTGGAGCGCCGCCAAGTGCTTTCATTCACACCTGATTAGATCACTCTGACCTGGATAACATGCAGCGCTCCACGCTCGGCAACACGCCGCCACACAGGCCTTTTGTTTGGCCTTAAAATACTGCTCCAGCACCGATCCCCCTCCCTGTTAGAATGAGATGATATTAGAGCAGATACCTCGGTGGATGTGACCCCCCCTCGCCATCTGAACATCCTACAGGTCGTTCACTCACCTGAATCACATCAGCACTCATCACATGTCGGCCTGTACAGATCTGTTCTCACCGGTGTCAGCAAAGTTAAGCACTCAATTTTCTGCTCCGTCTCACTTGCTTTATTGTATTTTAGGACAGCAAATCACAAAACACACTGACACGTCTTTGTTTTCCTGCTGTCAGACATGATGCTGGAGATGTTAGAGTTATAAACAGCGAGTGTGTCAGTATCATGGAAGTGGTGTAGCATTTGGAGACGGCTTCCGGAGTCACCTGTGATGATGAAATAGTGCAGAATTGTTGAGCTCAGACTCCAGCTGGATTTAAACCTGTTTTGAGCTTGTTTCCAACATTATGTTCAGGGAAAGGCTTTTAACTGAATGATTGTCATGTTTCACTTTGAGGATATGTAGGCCTGTTTCTTAGCTTGTCCCTCAGTCTTATAGAGCGAGCCACTTTCAAATTTCTAACAGTTTTTAGGATGTGAATATTATGTTGTTGACTGTGGCAAATTGAATTGTAATGTCTGTATTCCTGGCGTGAAGTGTTAAAAGAAGCAATCAACATTTTGTCAGATAGACGACTGATTCATTTATCTGTCTGGTGAATACAGGGATAAGTCCTGGACATGCAGGTAAAAACTTCTTGCCTAGAAGGAGTCTGATATTGAAACCTGGCACCGTTTCCTGTACTGCCAGTATTGCCCAATGATGCTCCAAAATCAACATTACCAGGGGTGGAAATAGCTAATTATAAATTCTCAAATTATTGTAATTAAGTTCAGTTCAATTAAGTAATATTTTAGCAATGTAACAGTACTTGTACTTGAGTACAGATTTTCAGTACCACTGGACATTACAGGCAACAGAAGCATCTGCTAATTAACATTTCATTTGATCTGATGAGAGCAATTAAAGATACATATTTTCCTCTGACCTGCAGTGCTATTTATTGATCTAGATAGTTTTGGTGTGAGTTGCAGAGTTTTGGAGATATCGGCTGTAGAGATGTCTTCTCTCCAGTAAGATGGGACTAAATGGCACTAGTCCTGTGGTGCTCAAAGCACCAACAAAATCCATTTGAAAAATTCAACACCAGTGTCTTTTTTTTTTTTTCAAAAATAATGACTCAGTTACTCAAGATAATCCACAGACCTTATTGTGAGCAGATTCATGTAGGAACTACTTTCATTCTAGTAGAAAAGAAAGTAGTTCTGGTAGATTCTACAGCAGAAAGAACGTAGTTCCTACATCAAACTGCTCATAAGGTTTGTGGATTATTTTGAGTAACTGGGTCTGATTTCTGGAACAGCACTAAAGGTAACAGGAAAAATATTTGCTTTTGATTCTGTTGCACTGTCCCTTTAAGGAATAAAAGTTAGTTTATTCCTTAGAGTTAGTTAGTTGATAAAAACTACGATTTCACAGTGAATGTTTTTTTTTTCTATGGCTATGGCTCAAATTGCATCTCCTCCCTTAACACTCAACACTATGTCTTCACATTAGCATGTTGTTCTGTATCGAACACGGCATCTCGGTAAGAGATCAGCTAATTATCCTGGCGGGCCTTTCTCTAAAACACCTCTTTGTTGTGCTAATGCGCTCTCTGTGATAGCATCTCCATCCATAACCTTCTCCATGTGTACAGATAACCTGGAGGGGGTGGAGTGGTGTATGTAGGGCGCTGCGAGCTGGGCAGAGGGGGTCGGAGGGGGTGTTGTTGCAGCATGTCCCGCAGCTGTGCCTACGATGACAAGCCTGTCCTCAACCTGCCCTCCGCCAGACTAAACACAACACACCACTCTACCTGCAGGGCTTCCTGCCTGCCTTCCCATCTGCACTTCCACTTGTCTTGTGACTTTGGCGAGGAGGATGCGGTGCTGTTTTTGGGATCTCAGCGGCACGTCTCCGCATTGCAAGCTGTAGTTAAAACAGCACCGGTTTCTCTCTGTTGAAGTGTGATTGGTAGGTTGGCTGCTCGCCGATGTGCACTGGCCTGACTGAATGCACTGAACCAGGTTTTTGTGCCCATAGCAGTTCTGAGGGAGTCATGCTTGATCTTTCTGGGCCACATGGAAACTAGGTCACTGTGCTGTGCTGTCAGTTGTGTCTCTCTCTTCTTGTGTGTGCGTGTGTGTGTGTAGAATAAAACGGTAAAATAGGGCTTTTACATAAGGACGGGATGGGTTCCACAGATATGCAGTATTGCTGTTGCGGAGATTCTCTCAAACTGCAGCACAACCCCCCCTCACCACCACCATCACCATCCCCCACCCACTTCATGCGATGCCATACTCAGAGAGAGCGAGATAGAGAGAAACAGAAAGGGAGAGAGGGAGAGATGAAATTCTCATCCTTGGTTCAGATCCCTAAGAACGCTTGGGAAGGCAGGATCTTATTATCACAGCAAATTTGCAATGTGCAGAGTGGAGGAGATTAGATGCGTCTTGCCTTTGAAGTGTATTTTCCAACCATTGTGCGATGGCAAATTCCATCAAGTGTTGGAGGGAGCCGTGATAAGAGGCACGGGTTATGAATGCTGCGGCATTAAAAGCCGTCATTTGAGCAATAAGATGAAACACTCACAAACTCCTGCTAAATGAAAAATATTTCCCCTCATTTCAGCACTGTCATTCACAACTATGTTGTGGAAAAGCCACAGATACTAAAATAACAAGGTGCATCGGATGGCTTGGATAAATATGTCAAAATCTGTGGAGTATGGATTAGACTTCATGTAAATGATGGGGTATTGGCCTTTGAATAGGGGACTCCCATTTATTTTTCTCTCCTTTATTCATATTTGTTCTCCCAGTCAGCTTCATTTCATTCAGCTCTGAATCAAATGATGCTCAAAGATTGTGTTTACCCTTTCTCTTATCAAATTTTCATCTATAGAAATTAATAAAAAATCAGGTTGAATCCATATGCAGGGTTCAGCGTAAATGTTTTTTTTTCCACCTGCCCAAAGTCCATTTTGACTTGCCCCTGACTGAATGTACAAACTGTTTTGTGTTAGCAATTATCAAATAACAACAAAGACATGTTCTGCCATTTTGCATGAGAAATGGATGAAAAAAAAACAATCAATTGATTATCTAAATAATTGAATTATGTAATTCTTTTCAACAATTTGCCTGGTCAGGGCAAGTGAGTTGCCACATTTACTTGCCCAACATAGCATTTTACTTGCCCTGGGCAAGCAGGCAAACTTTGTTGTTGAGGCCTGATGTGATGGAAAATTTTTGTTTGCGATGGAAGAAAAAGCTGTATCTATTGTGAAAATGGGATATTTTCAGAGAATTGTGTTGGAAACAACATTAGAGGGGCTCATGTTTCCTGAGCAGACATGAAGGTGCTGCTGGACTTTGATCAGGCCGCCTCCGTGTGTCCTCCTCAGCTCTTTGACCTTCACTTTGAGTGCTGCTGCTTCTCAGGGGTTGGGTGTCGCGATGGGGCCAGCGGGGGTAATGTGGGGGTGAGCAGGAACATCACTGGAGTGACCCCACCACTCCGAACACACCCCCCTCCTCTCTCAGGGTTCCTCAGGGTGGGAGGGCATCCCAGGGGACCCAGCTGAGGAGTGACGTCCCCAGCCTGGGCCTCAGATCCTGTTGCAGCTTCAGACCAAACACAAACAGCGCAGAATGTCTCAACACGCTGGGACACATACTGCGTCTACAGTTGGTCTACTTTGTCTTATCCCTCTTTGATGTCAAGAACATTGCAGTGTAGGTGTGCAATGCCAGAAAAGCTGAATAAATCATTCATTAGATGGTAATCGTCCAGATTTCCTTTTTTTCCTTCAAACTTTTATTCTGTCTTTGGTTGTAAGTGCTCATTGGTGTGGGTTTTCAAGCTGTGCCTCGTACCTACTAGCTTTAAGACTGTGGGTTAGCTCATTAGCTTGCTGTGCATGTACTGTTGCAGAAAAAAAGCTACATTTACAGTACATACACTTAAAGGGCAGAAATCAAAAGTAAATCAAAGCTACATCATTTCCCCTGGTCTGTCGTGTTGTTTATCCATCTAGAGGTGTTTTGGTGTGAGCTGCAGAGTTTTGGAGATATCAGCTGTAGAGCCAAGCCAAGTGTAGCCAAGTGCAATCTAGTCCCATTATATCGGAGAGAATGCAGACATCTCTATGGCTGATATCTCCAAAACTCTGCAACTCACACTAAAACTATGGATGGATAAACAGCACTTCTGATAAGAGAAAAAATATACATTTTTAATGTTTGGGTGAACTGATCTTATCCGTTTGTGTCCACACTAAAAGTGGTGCAGCCGCCCATTGTATTGGAGAGAAGACTGATCTCTCCAGAACTCTACAACTCACACTGAAAAAATCTAGATGGATAAACAGCGCTACAAACCAGAGAAAAAATATATATTTTTGATTTTGGGGTGACCTCTCCCTTTAAGTAATGTGGTTATTGTTGGCTTTTTGCAGCAGTTGTGTTAATATAATGTGTGTAAAACATTAGTACCGGACATAGTCAAAGCCACCTATTTCCACTGCAGGAACTGTCCTCAGGTACTAGTAACCTTTGGTGGAACTTGTGTTTCCACTGCAGGGAAAATGTCAAATGTCAAAATTTCATTCCGGGTACATTATTTTACCCCCTAAAAAGTACTTTCCAAAAGTACAGGAACTTTGGAGGATGGGACTTGCAGCGCTGAATATTTCTGATTGGTTGAATACATGCAGCAATTTATTTCAGTCAGCAGATTTTTAAAAATCTACAGCTGCAAACCTGTTTGTTTTTGGTTTATTGTGTTAACACATAAACATGGAGTTACTGAAGGAAAAATATGACAGATGGACTAAGTAGTCCAGGTCTTATTGAGCATTTATGGAGGACAGTGGTGCTTTATATGACTTCATCATTGTTGTATGGTCTCATGCAAAAGTGATGCAGCTGTGACTTTTCCATACATCAGCAGTCTCATTGACATTATCTTACAGATATCCTGGCCAGGTAAGAGGGACTGCATCTTTGTGTTCCAAATGCTCCAAAGTCTAACTGAAACTGAATTAGTGAAGTTGAAACTGGTTTGTTGGGGAATGAACGTCATCTACTACTGCCTCATCTTGTGTTTTTGTCACATTAGCGTCAAGCTAGTTTCACTTCAACACAAATGTGCTTTTTAAATTTTGTCTTTGTTGTGGTAGCTTTGCACTGCACTTTAGAAGATTACTGCTAATCTTATAGATTCCAATTCCTGCAATGGTGATCTCTATATCCCATTAAAACTATAACCACTTGAGTTCTCCTCAAACCTAAGCTTCTTATCGTGTCCACCCACTAAAAGTAAGCGTTTCAGCTATCCAAACAACTACAAAAAATACCAGGCATTGCATGTTTCATGATAGGTGATGAATTAGATTGCTGGCCATGACATAAAGTCACAAAACACTTGCTTGTCAAATGCTCTCATGTTCCCATTGAGATTTATTAATGACATGCCATTAACAAAAACAGCAGTGTAGTATATGTATGTATAGTATAGCATGCCATTAACTACATATGTCCCATAAGTGGTGCTTGATCAAAAGATTGAACAAACAGCCACTTCCATCATCATTGAAGTGAGAAATATGTTTCAGTCTAGGCAAACCCTAACCCCTCTAAACATGCTGTTTTAAGCATTTAATCTTAAAGGGACAGTTCACCCCAAAATCAAAAAATACTTAATTCCCCCTTGACCAGTAATGCTGTTTATACATCTAGATTTTTTTGGTGTGACTTGCAGAGTTTTGGAGATGTCTGCCTTCTTTACAATATAATGGTACTAAATGGCGTTAGTCCTGTGGTGCTCACAGCGCCAAAAAAAAATACATTTGAACTCAACACCAACCTCTCTTACCAGAAATTATGACCCGGTTACTCAAAATAATTCACACACCTTGTTGGGAGCAGTTTCATGTAAGAACCACTTTCTTTCTATGAGAAAAAAATTGTTCTGGTAGATTATAAGGTACTTACAGTAGATTCTACAGTGGAAAGAAAGTAGTTCCTTCATGAGACTGCTCACAACAAGGTGGATTATTTTGAGCAACTGGGTCATGATTTCTGGTAAGAGAGATCACTGTTGAGTTTTTCAAATGTATCTTTTTGGTGCTTTGAGCACCACAAGCCATGTGCAATCTGGTCCCATTATATTGCATAGAGGGCAGATATCTCCACGGTCTATATCTCCAAAACTCTGAAACTCACACCAAAACTATGGATGGATAAATAGCACTTCTGGTAAGAGAAATATTTTAGATTTTTGGGTGAACTGTCCTTATCCGTTTGGGCCCGCACCAAAAGTGGTGCAGCCAAGTTTTAGGTGTGACGACAGTGAGAAGCATCCATGGAAGTGACTCATCTTGAACAAACAGTGGTGGGTCCTGAGGAGCTTAGCGTAGATACTGTGATAGCATCAGAACTGGAGAGTATTCCTTTCTTTTTTATTTCCAAGGCTTTTCTTGAAGACTTCAGCAAGAGTTTGATCTGATCCGTTGAAGTTAGTCCATGTCAGACGCGATAGACAGCTGGTTCATCCAATCACCTCTCAAGTGGTTTGTGAAAGTGTTTGACCCTTTTCCGAGCAGTTTCTAAGGATGACTTCCCAGATGGTTCTGTGTCAGGTTATAACTGTCCCTTTAACACTACATAAATACAGATGGCACCGTTTGTTCAAGTGCATATTGATATTTTGGAACGGACAAATCAGGAACTCCATCCCTATTAAGAAAAGGCCCAATATAAAAAGTATTTACATCACCCAGTCACCTTCTGTGAACTGTAGACTACATCAGCTGTAAGATACGGATTTAGTTTCTAATCTTTCTGTAGCTCAGTTAGGATTGGTAGCAAAATCAGTTTCACTGCTGAATGCTATTTGTAGACCCATTGCCCGTCTGTATCAAAAAGACATTCCACCACAAAAGCTAGCATAGTGGCACATAACATGGCATTACATTGTACCTTTGTATTCTTCAAAGCTGCAGTGAACATTGAATGAAGAAATGTTGTGAAGTTTTTGCAACATTTTAAACCAACAGAAGAGTGAGCAGGGCCAAACAATCCTTACTTCCAGAAAATATATTTCCTTGGTTACCTGACCACTTGAAGGCTCTCTATTGTGTGTGTGTGTTGACTGTCATTCAGCGCTGGCCTTCATCACAATAATTGGATTTTAAGAGGAGACTTTGTATGCTGGTCTGTATTGTGCGGCAGCGATCGAAGACTCAGACAGACTGTTGGTAACGTGGTGAGTGGCTCAGATACTCTTTCTAAGATGCTCCCCACATGCTGCTGGTGAAATATTGAGTTGGATTTTGGGGGAAGCCTTCCCACAGAGCTCGGCTGGGGTATTTTTAGACATGGAGGTCTGAGAAACAACACTTATGGGGGCGACACTCCCTTTCTTGCTTCTGATCCCCCACCCTTTCCCTTCCCCCTTTCCCCCCCCATTTCTTTTCTCCTTTTCCTTCACGTGTCTCCAGTTTGTCTGAACTCTTCACGGATTGCTGAAAGTTCATCTGCGAGAATAAATGTAAGAATGATGTTCGATGTAATCTGCATCATTAAAGGATTCATGAAGTGTTTTATATATGAAGCCTTAATGTCTGCGTGCTGACAGCGAGCTGATTCCTCCCAGGTGTTTCCATCTTTGTTTCCATATGTGTGCATATGGAAGCATCACTCCATCCTTCTGCTTTCTTGTTGAAGTGGAACTATAGTGGCGCTGTATGCACAGTCACAAGGGCCCCCACAGAATAATTCATTTGATGCTTTGATAAGCGATAATGGACCCAGTAAGGTATAATTCATATGCCCCAGATCTCTTTAGGCTTCCACAAAGTGTCCCGCTACCTCCTTGAGTAACCCCCTCTTTCAAGACTCTCTCGTCTGGTTGAAGAGGGACCATTTATTATTTAAATCCCTCCATAATTCATCCTTTCCCCACCAATACACCTCCACTGCTCATTCCTCATCTAGCACAAATTAGCATGAGCTCTGTATCTGTGTGTCTGAAAACAGAACAGGGAAAGTAAGCAAGCAGAAAGAGATCGCGGCAGCTCAGTCCGCTGCTTCTTCCTCCAGTCCTCCTCCTGTGATGTGATGCCGGGTGACATATTGAGTCTAATTTGTAGCCTAAAGAACCAAACAGCTGTGGCCTATTTTGTTTAGCTGTTGTTCGGGTGATGTCACCATTTCTGCCTCGTAAGGCTGCCTCGCTCTCGGCGCTCGGTGTGAGGATGTCAGGAGCATTTCGCTGAGCTGCTGATGAGGAGGGCAGGGGTTATGTAGCCTTTAGATTAATCTGATAAGTCAACCGAGGCTGTTATGTGCAATTTTTAAGACATCTATTTACCAGTGTTAAATATTCACACATGCCCTGTTGCTATATTTGACATGACTTATTTTTTAATATAATGAATAAAGATTTAACAGGCGTTGGATGAGGATGTTTTAGGGGGGGTGGGGTAGTACTACATTGTCTTAATTGTAGAAGATTACTGCTGCTGTTGGTGGTTTAAAGGGTTGGTCTACCCAAATTACAAAAACACATATTGTCTCACTTACCCCTTAGGTATCTAGCCATGCACACAGGTTTTATTTGCCTGGGTAATGAGATGTGGTTTCAGCAGAGTAATTGACAGTGTGTCCTGTGGATTATCCACAGAAAGTTGTTTCTGGAAAAAATGTAGATTTTCGGTGCTGTGAGAAACACAAATGTTCACTTCCGGTTGAGGTGGAGGGCTGTCCACCATAAAGTCTGGTTCTGCTCAAGGTTTCTGCCTGTTAAAAGGAAGTTTTCTTCGCCATTGTCACCTCAGTTAGTGTTTGTTCCTGGTGGGAACTGTTGGGTCTTTTTTAAAAATGTATGGTTGTAATTGGCTTGACATTGAGACAAATCATCATTTCCTACAGAAAAAAAACCTTTTAAAAATGATCAATACCAACACGCTAATTACAATTATCTTGTGAAAACACATTCTCTAAGATTTTACATATATATGTATATGTGTGTGTGTGTGTGTGTGTGTGTGTGTGTGTGTGTATGTAAGTATGTTCTGCTTTAATTTTTGCTAGAAAACATCCTTGTTCCAGACAAGAATTCACAAACAATTCAAAATCTAAAATGAACAATACCTACTGATAACACAGGGATAAAGATGTGCTCTTAATCATCTTTGCTTTGAAATACATTTTTAATGAAAAGTTGTGTCCCAGATTTCCATAAACTCAGATTTTTACACAAACATGATTCAATCAGGCATAAAACAGGTTAGCTATACTCTAAGGACCCCTCTGGTTTAAAAAAAAGGCGAGAATACTGCTCAAGCACTGGTAAACTTTTTATTTTTCAAAAAAAACAAAACAAAAACAAACAAACCATCATTCAATAATATTGCTATCAGATGTGTCTCCACCATAACATGCCAACTTTATGCAATATGTATTTGCTTATATAACCTGCCTCATACAGGACTTATCTTATGTGTTCTTTTTATTTAAAGTAATATTTCACATTTCATTATTTCTCTGACATCTGACTTTTATTTCATTAAGGCTCAGGTTAATTTAGTTTGACATAGGTAGGGACACGTCTCTTCTGTCAACCCAAATCTATGCCCATGAAAGGATGAACAGAAATAGAGCCTGACCAATATATTGGTCGTTGATATTGTCAGCAATATTTGTCTGTGTCGGTATCTGCATATGAGTTGTCTGATATATGGCACTATAAAAACCTTTTTTTGTTGTTGTTTTTAGTTTTATATGCAGCATTTTGTGTTTATTAATTCAGTTTAATATATGTCCATATATTTTGTTCTAGTTGTGTTTTTATATTGATATTATAAATATAGTTTAGTATTAACTGTAAAATATCCTGCCTCTGTCACATAGGAGGGCAGGATAATGGAATTTTTTTCACTCTAATGTGAGTCAGGCTCTACTCAGAAAGATTGTGTTACAGTTGATAACTGCAGTGTGTATTTCAGAATGTAGTAAGTGAACTCTATAACACCTACCTGACAGTGACTTGCTGCTCTGTGTTCAGAGTGCATACCTGCTCCTTCCTGCAGGACAGGCCTCAGCATGTCAGGCCCAGTGTCTCGACTGAGCACATAGACATAACATTACCAGAGGAGAAGGCCGGACCCTCACTGCTTAGATATGTCCCCACATTCCATCTCTATTGATCATGTGTATTGATAAGGCTCCTGTTTTCTGTTTCCACAGATGCAATCAATGAAAGTAATCTAGGTAAGTGAAAAACTCTGATTCTGATCTCATCAAGTGCTGTTTAATGAAGTTTATCTGTCAAGATAACAATGAAATCCATAGATATGATGTAGTCTGATGTATTTCTGCTACTACCAGTGTTAATGTTACTGCTGTTTTAGTTCATAAACATAATGAAAGCATGCATGCATCTGCCCAGTAACACATTCGCCACACTGTGCTCCCTCTCCTTCATTAGCTAGGCCGGTTTTCTTGACACTTTGTGACATCAGCTGGGTTCAGACAGCTCACTCATCCACCTGCTCTCTGGAGCTTTTATTTTTGTTGGCAGACTCATTGCCAAACAGATATCTGTCCTTTGTTATTCCTGACTTCAGTCATTTTCTTATCCAGTGAAAACTGAATATAATCAGATGATTGTACTGTATACCAAGGATAAGCACTAATGTTTTTAAGCACTTGCCCCATGGGCTAACCTGACACACTGGATGATTTGTTAAACTGAAACATCTGGGAAGCCATCACTTGAAACTGTTTGGAAAAGGGCAGGTACCTTCAAAAAAAAAACCAAACACTTGACAGGTGATTGGATGAACCATCTGTCCAACTTACCTTGCGAGGCAGCTGGATTTGTGAGATCATGCAAGAATCCTTTGGTTCTATGTAACAAACCATCTGTCTGGTTACTACCAGCAGAGCCAGTTGGTAAAATCAAAGTCTTACCAAAGCCGGCCGGGAGAAGAGCGAAGACATGTTTTCCATGGAGAAAAGCCTTCAGTGTCATAACTAGTCCCTCCTAGGATGCTGACTGGCTGCATCACTTTTGGTGTGGACACAAATAAATAACTCAAAGCCTGACAAAATTGATTCTCATGATCTCACAAATCCAGCCGCCTCGCTAGATAACCCACGGCCACCAAGTCACTAAATTTGGTGGTTAAAGTACATTTTCGTTGCCCCAAATGTAAACTTATGTAAAACAATACAAGAAAGACATTTTAACACAGCCATCTTTCACTGTGACACTTGAATTCTGGTGTGATTTTTCCAATAAAAAACTAGATGGACTTCCTGGCTAGTTGAGGGAACTAGTAGCACACACTGCAGTACATTACATCCTTAGATGTCTCATATTCTAGCCACTGGAACTCCTGCTTCCAGCCACTCATTTTATTGCTGTCTCTTTTGTTTCATTGTGTTGTTTTTTACTTCTGTAAGGATCCTGTTAGCAGTTTGAGTAGGCTTAGCAAACCCAGACTTCAGTAGCCCTGACATGTCTGCTGCTCGCCGGTGACGAGTTGAATGCTTAAATAAAAGGCACAAAAGAATCAGGATGTCAGGTTGGTCAGGCCATTGTTTGAAATGTCTGTTTTAGTTTTTGATTGCGCCAATTGTTCGTGTCCAAGCATGTTGTGTGTTGCAACGAGATACACAATACGCAGCGGCAAGAGCAAAATACATGGTGGAGCCGGTGCATTACATAAGCCGGGTGAGCAAAAGGTTAAAACAAAACAAAAATGTAGCTTCAGGTTGTAGGTTTGAAGCTGGCAGTGCTAGTTGTGTTCAGTCTGGTCAAATAAAAAAAAAATACTACAATTCCCAACATCCACTGGAGCAGATCTGGCTTGAAACAGATGGGCGAAGTCCAGGCCTTTTCTCAGGATCTGTACACAGACAGGTAGGTATGTGCCTGCACTGATTATACTGTATGATTAACGCAGTGATACAGGTTGTGGGCTGCAGCATGGAGGCTTGTCACATTCCTGCGTTCTACCTACTGCAGGGAAGAATGTTCCTGGGTAAACCTGCCTCAGTGCTGTTTCCTAATCATTCAGTGTTTGCTTTAATCCGCTTCAAGTGTGAGATGAGTGAGTGGGGTTTACTGCATTAGGAAATTTCACACACTGTCATCAGGTATATATTGATGCTCACACAGCTCAGTACCAGGAGAGGGAACATGGAATATATGGGTGTTGTTCTGTATGTTATGTTCACTCTATAAAGCAAACTTTGAGGGAATATGTGACATATTAAGTACATTTTTATTATGGACACACTATGGATTTTTTCTACTGATAACAGATATCAATAAGATAATCAATAATTTCACATTTTTGTATTTTAAAAAGAAGTTGAAGCTCTGACAGAATAAAAACAAAAACCAAAGAAGTCTTCAAATGTGTATTTGAATTTCTAGTTAAATTCACCAAAAAAGCAAATATACTTTTGCTTTTAGAGAGCATATTGCCTAATATTTTATTTATGATATTTTGCCTAATAATTCAAATGAAATACTTTGACATTATTTGTCAAATTGGATGCTGTTACACCAGATATTTATCAGTTAATATATGCTGATACCGATATTGACCAAAAGAGCCAGATAGGCCAGTATCAGCTGATAATTTATTGTGCAAACATAATTTTTATTTTGATACTCTTAATTGGACATATTGACTTTTCATGTAACACCATATAAAGAGCTCAAGAAAGCCTTTAAATTTGCTGTTATTTATCATAAATATGCAACAAATGAAAGAGGGTTTTCTTCCATTAATTAACTAAAGCCATAAAACGTGTAGTATGTTTAAAAAGCAATTATAAATTATAATACGTGATATAATTGTACAATACAGTATCTGTCTCTATTTGAAGGTGAGGGATATTTTCAGCCTCCTGTCTTCACAAAAGACAAATTAATATCTACCAGTGCAAGGTAGCAGTAAAGCCAGAGGAAGATGTACAATTATACTGCCAAATTCACCAGCTGCAAAACAAAAATGCAAAGTAAAAGCTAGTTGAACTTCATTTCTCAATAACTGATTAATGAACTAACTGTAGGAGCTGTAGCATTTTTACCAGTTAGTCAGTCAAAAGAAAATTACTCAGCAGTTTTTTTTAATATAATCAATCAATTGTTCAAACATTTGATGGTTTCCTTGGTTTTACTTTAGAGTGAATTGAATATTGTGTTGTTCTGGGGACATTTGATGACATCACCTTTTCTGTGAGATATTGTATTTTTTCATAGTTCTCTGATGTTTTATATAGCAAACAATGACATTCCATCTGTTTTTGGTTGTGTAACCACCACACCGAGTCAAAAGTCAGTGAAATGACTCAATCGTCATATCTTTTATTTTATGATCATTTCTTATCAGCCCAACTTTTCATTTGTAAGAGTAAGATTGTGTTATTTCTTATTTCAAAAGCTCCGTCGTCTTGCATTATCTGATGAAAAATAATCAGCAGATTAATTGATTATGAAAGTAAATATTTAGTAAATATTCCTGCAGATATGACTGATTCAGTACAGCAGCTGTAAGGCATGACACAGTGTCTGTAATAGAAAAAAACAATATATCATCCACCCTCCCACCCCTTCCCTATTGGTCAGGGTCACAAAAGATTAGATAAACTAGATAAATAATGAATAAAACGACTAGAGCATAGAGCAGAATCAGGGGGTCAGTAAATAAGCATATGCAGTAAACATGTTTGACTGAAACAAACAACTAAATCATTGATGAGAATAAAAAAGAAATAATAACAATAATACTTACAGTATTAAAGTAATATGGAAAAGAAATATAGTAGAGAAGAGAGTGAATTAGCACCAGCGCCCACAGTGACAGTGAGGTCATTGATAAAGACGAACATGGGATGCTGCGTCCTATGGAAGTATTTCTGACTACTCCTACTGTTAGATGTCTTTTGCAGAACTTACCTACAGGAAGACAAATCAAAGAATTTGAAAGTATTTAATAAGAGCTGATTTGAGAAAATATATGTTACCATGCTCATAACATTTAATTTGCAAGTTGCAGCAACTAGGTCAAATATTCTTGGATCATGCTATTGCTTGTTTGGCATGTAAAAACAGTAACGTGTATTCCAAATCAACCTGGATTTCTCTCCTTTTACCTGAGCCTTGCACATCATCAGGCTGTAGGCCCTCCTCAGGGTGGAGGTAAGTCGGAGCCAGTCGGTTACCGCTTTGTCTCCACACCGAAACCAGCGCGACTGGCCTCTCCTAGAGTCCCTGCCTCCCTGATTAGAGGTCTCCTCAGGGCGTAATGACAGAATTGTGTTCCTGTCAGTTCCTGCTGCTCAGAGTGGGCTAATAGTCATGTTAGCCCACGCAGCATGTCATTAGCTCTCCACCCGTAGCCCAATGAGGGGCAAGTCTGTCATTTCGAGGCTAAATCACAGGGCAGGCAGGCCGGAGATCACAGTCGCACCGGTGCTCTGAAGCTCCAGTGTTTCCGCCCACCCTTCCTCACCCGCCACACTTAATATGCACCGACTTACACATACTGTATTAACACGGAGGAATTACTGCGACATGGGCTGGAGGAGGCAAATGGAAGTCAAAGAGAGACACTTTGATCGGCTGCTGATACAGAGATCATTCCATCAAAATCGTAATTTGAAACGCACTGCTCATTTCTGACTGTGATTGGATGATTCATGGTTATCACTCGGATGATTAGCAGGCTTGCATAGCATCTATCAGAGCTCGGGCTAATCTGCTTTGATTATTAGCCTCTAAGCCTTCCTTCCATGCTGGGCTTGTCGAGTACGGAGTGATGAGAAATTACACTCTCCTCATATTTGTATTAATCTATCTGTGCTTACTTGTCAAACTGATAATTGCGTTGCCCATACACATCACCCCCTCAAGAATGTATCTGCCGTGTTTACATTCCTTCACACTTGTGTGTAATATTCCAGTGTATTAATCAATTATTGCAGTGTTAATACTTAGTTTAATAATCAGGTTATATCCTCTCTTACATTTGTTTGGACTGGCTTATAAGAGTTTGTAGTCCCACTTAAAATCAAAGTGTGTTAAGCTATAACCTTCAAACAAAATCAAAGTTAATTATCCACGCTACATGTTTCACACCCCCAAAAACTATTGAAGGGATAGTTCAGATTATTTGACGTGGGGTTGTATGAGGTTCTTAGTGGTACAGAGTGAGTGTGTTACCTACAGTAGATGGCGGTTGGCACATACCCAGTTTGGAGAAGCAGAGAGGAGTACCACCATGGAAGCTGTGCAGTGAACCGCTGTGAAGAGGGACAGCAACAACAGGCTGTTAAGCCCCTTAAAAAAATCAATATCAGTTTAAGTGTATGCTATATTTAGTACATTTTTACCTCTTTACTTTCCTGATGGGAAATTGCTTTTATATGAGCCAAATAATTCTCTTCAAAGCAACCTATCTCCATAGGCGAAATCATTCAATTTACCTCACAGAACACAGGAGTTGCTGGTCGTCCCCTGCCACAATCTATTTGTTTGTGTAATTGTGTATCCCTTTAAAACACAAAAGTCACACAATAACACAAAAATCTAACAGATCATGACGAGCAACTCCCATGTTATGTGAGATAAAATTGCTGATTTCACCTCTGGAGTTTGGTTAGTTTTGAGAGAGTGATATTTGGCTTAAATAACGGCGGCTGAAAAGAAAAGGCTGTCAGTGGAGAAAATATTGTAAATATAGTGTACACTTAAAATGATATTTTTTTAGGTGTCTAAAAGCCAGATTGCTGCTGACTCTGTCCACAGCAGTATATTGCTTAGCTTCCTACACCGGTACTCCTGCTGCTTCTCCCGGAGGTGTGCTGAACGTCATCTTCTGTAAATAATACACTGATTATGGGTAAGTATCTCATACAACCCCATTAATCTGAACTATCCCTTTAAGCTGTAGCCTTCAAACAAATCAAAGTAATTATCCATGCTACATGTTTCAGAGCCCCAAAACTATTTAATGAAATTGACAGATAATCAGCGTGGACACAATGACAAATAGAAATCTCCTGTCCGACTGGCTCTGATTAGTTTCAGGTGTTGGGTTTCTCACCCTGAGCGTTGCTGGCTTGGCCTGGCTCGATCTGGATCTCCTACTTTGTGGTGTTCTACCCAATGTCAGCAGCCGTGTATGCCATTAAACCTCTGATAAGTCTGTTTGTGATTTAAATACATGTGTAGACGTTGAAAATACAAGAGTCTTAAAGATAGTGGAATACAGAAGCTAGTGGACAGGCTCTGGCATGAGAATCAGCGGCCTGTATGAAGCATCTGTTACATGTATGCATGCCATATCGGAATCATTTTACCCTGTTTCTCCGCACAATAAAAACTTCTGCACATTTTACAGCTTATTGGTCACAGTGGGCTTTTAATACCAACCACAACTTGCCCTGCAGCTGAAACTTCATGGGAAATAAGCTGAGCACGATATATTTAACAAATTTTTCAGGCCTGTGGCTCCGTAAGTAGATAAGAAGTGGATCCGTTTTTGATCCACGTGAGCCAGATCTTAGCAAAGCTGTGGGTCGATCCTTGAGTCAGGGGGACGAGCTGATAATTATGAGCGAGCGTGACCGTGTTATACAATACACGCGTATCTTTACTCAGCGCCATGACCTTCTCCACTGAGATTTGCGTCCGCCTAACTTTGCCCTTTAGTGGGGCATGTTGTGTAAGTGATGGGGCACAACGTGAATAACATTGGTATTTGCGCAACAGCCTGTGCTGAGTGGAGAGCTAACTGGAGCAGGAGAATGGCGCTGTTCGGCGAGGTTCACGGCTGTTATTCCTACAGGCCATGAGCGTGAAAGGAGCTAATGCCATCTGACAGTTCTGGAGCAAGAAGAGGAGGGCTGGACAGAAAAGGAGGAGAGAGAGAAGAGAGTGGAGGGGGGGTGTTAAGAGATAGAGTGGGATGGAGAGGGGGTGGGGGTGGGAGTATATGAGGGGGGGTGTTGGATGAGAGAGAAATAGGGGATGAGCTAGATATGGACAAAGCAGGGATGAGGAATATGGGAGGGGAAGGGCTAAAGAGGCGATACTGTAGGGACCTCTATTGTTACCCGCTGCAGAAAATGGCCTCTGAGAGCCATCGCTTTTTATCAGTGTGACATATTAAAAGTCCAAAATATTCCAACATTTTCTCCAAATACGCAGATGAAGTCTGGATCTGAAAGCAGCAGCTGCAGGTTGGCCATCTTTTAGTCTTAGATATTCTATCAAATATCTGAGACTCCCCTGTGTGCTCGCTCTGTGGGACACAGTCACTCACGGCTGCCATTTTGAAAATCTGCCTTTGAGGGAATTCCAGAAATGCTCTCACAGCATCACATGCACATTTTAGTCCGGTGTTCCTCCACGGGCACGGCCAAGGCCGGCCATGTTGGTATAAGAACATTTCCGTTGTGTGTTTTTTCCATTTTTTTCCCCCAAGTCGTAGAATGAGTTGTACCACTTTAGCGCTGACAGACAGACAAAAGAAAAAGGAGGAGTGGCAGTGAAGAGATAGACGGCAGACAGATGGAGGGAAGAGGGAGTGGGAAGTGAGGTGGGATCCCACTGTAATTTGACAGGCTCCAGTCCCACTCAGGCTGCAGCAGCGCTTCTCTTCAAGGAGGCGTAGCAGACACCCTGCTGCCAACCTAACCTGTCATTACCGACATGGCAGAGAGACACAGAGAGTCTACGTCTCGTTGTCTCATCCTGCTTTAAAAACGCGCTCTCGGAGATGCCAGATTTATGTCCGATTGTGGCTTCACGGCAAAAAAAAAGAAGTGTCCTCAGATCTGTTGACTTCATTACACGTCAACACAGTGAAAGTCTGAAAATGTGCAAATGTATAAGCCTGCGTAACAATTCCTGCACTAAGTACGCCTCACACAGAATCCTCCAGCACTCATATCTAACTTATTTTAGGGATTATGTCACACTTAACATGTTGTATTTTACATTTATTGTATTCATGTTGTTTATCATAGATCTTTTTCACAGCAGCCGTTTTGACATGAAATAGTCATGTAAAGACGTGTTACCAATGATGCTAATTAAGGCCCTGTTCCATTCAGGTCAAATAGAATCAGGGTGCTGCTATCGTGCATGTTGACTCACTCTGCTACACTAAATGGAACAGTTACTCATTATTAGTATCATGCGTTTACTCTATTTCATATGAATATAGTGGTTGTGAAAAAGGACTATTGAAGTAGTTAAATGCAATTTTTGCATCCTTAAAGGGATGGTTCACCCCCGAATCTTTCCTGTAGTGCTGCTCATCCATCTAGGTAGTTTTGGTTTGAGTTTTGGAGATATCAGCCATAGAGATGTCTGCCTTCTCTCCACAATGGAACTAGATGCCACTCAGCTTGTACATTTGTATACACATTTGAAAAACTTTCCAAAAATCTTAACCCAGTTATTCAAAACAATCCAGACCTTGTGAGCGGTTTCATGTTGCAGTGAATCAACCAGCTCTACCTTCTTTCGACCTTAAAGAAAGTAGTTCCTACATGGAACTGCTCACAATGAGGTGTGGATTATCTTGAGTAACCGGGTCATGATTTTTGGAAAAGAGCCTTTTAGTCCCATTATATTCAAAGGAATCCAGACATCTCTAAGGGTAATATCTCCAAAAGTCTGCACCTCACACCGAAAAATTAAGATCCTCCTACAGGTAGAAGGAAAAATGTGTATTTTTGAATTTGAGGTGAAGTCTCCCTTTAAATACTAACGGTGCTCAGCTGTGTCCTCATTTACCAGCTGTAGACAATCATTTTAACAACCGTGAGGAAAATTTCTAAAATTTCTTATAGGTTTTGCTGACCTTGCAGTGTGTTTACATGTTTGTTTGGTTACAGACAACACTGACTCCCAACACTGACTCCCAACACTGACTCCCAGAATAACATATGTGACTGCTGGAGAGCACCAGCAACAGGCGCACCAGACCTAAAAGGGATAGTTTGGATTATTTGAAGTGTGGTTGTATGAGGTACGTCTCCATTGTCAGTGTATTATCTGTAGTAGATGAGGTCACCACCCCCAGTTTGAAGAAGCAGCAGGAGTACCAGTGTAGGAAGCTAAGCAGTATTTTTTACACCCAGAAAAACAAATCAGTATAAGTTAAAGTGTACACTATATTTAGAAAATTTTCACTGCTTAAAATTGCTGTCAGACAGCCCATTCTGACGGCAAACCACTGTTATATAAGCCACATATCACGCTCTCCAGTCCAACCAAACTCCAGAGATGAAATCAGAAATTTAACCGGAAGAACACAGGAGATTCTGATCTTCCACTACCTCGATCAGTTTGTGTTTGTGCAACTTTGGTGAATCCAAACTGTCCCTTTAAAACACAATAATACGAAAATGCTAACAGATCAAGACCAGCAACCCTTGTGTTTTGCAAGATAAAATTGCAAATTTCTTTCCACAGCAGTATATTATATAGCTTCCTACACTGGTACTCCTGCTGCTTCTCCACACTGAGGGAGTGTCGACCAACATCTACTGTAGGTAATACACTGACCTCCTACAACCCCACCTCAAAAAAAATCACAACTTTCCCTTTAAGTATGCAACATAAGTCATGTGACATTAAACATATGAGTAACATTGTGAAACAGCAACAGTTTGGTTACGTTTAGATTTGCCAAATTAAAAAAAAGAAAAGAAAAAGTAACTTAAAATTAAAAGGTCAACATTGACTTTTGGTCACAAAAGACAGTGATTTGTGTCCATATGCAGACTTTGTCGTGCTGTACTTCTCATAATCAGTGCAGCCACTACAGGTGGCCACCTAACAATAAACATAAATATGCATCATAATAAGCTGTTTGTACAGACGACCTATACGCCACATATTGAGGTGAGGACGCACTGTTACACATGTGACACCAGCATTTTGTGCCACATGTTTAATATTGAAGTGTATTTTTTTGTTAAGAAAGCGGAGAGTCCGTCTCAGATATTGATTTAGTTTTGTGGTTTTATTTTGTATTATATATGTTTTATTTATGTGGGATATTAAATTTTTTTTTTTCCAATTCCAGATGTCTGAATATTCTTAAGAATCACAAGTTCATCACTCTTTGAAAGGGTGTGCTTGCATTATTATGCTCTTATATTATCAATATATCATAAAATGATTGTAAATGACAATAATATCATGTATTGCAATTATTTATGGACAAATGTATCATCAAGTAGCACTTAAATTAAGGTGCATATAAAAGGCCATAGTTAATAGGTATTAAGGCCCTTATAAGACTGCATAATTATTGATTATTATTAGATTATAAGACATTTATAAGCAGTCTTATAAGAAAATTGTTAACAATTTATAGACTGTTTAAGAATGTTAATAAAAGCCTTATGACTTATTATGTCATTTTTAAACCATACAAAGCTTTTGTTTATTTCTACATACTTCATTATGCATTTATTGACAGTTAACTATGGATTTTGGGGGCACTGGATCCAAAGTGTAAAACTGTGCTGATTAAGGTTAATTTATCCTTTATTATTCACATTATTATTATTATTTTTATTATTATTATTATTAGTAGTAGTAGTATTAGTATTTCTTTTTTATTCAGGCCTTTTTCCTCTGCTAGCACCTGCTAATAAATGAAATCTTAATAAAGCAACAACACAAACATATGAAATGTTTAGCACTGGCATAAAAGGAAAGTTCAACTCAGTGTATTTATAATGATTCATAAACAATTGTAAGAAACTCATAAGGCTTTTGTTAACATTCTTAAACAGTCTATGAACTATTAATAAGTTTCTCATAAGTGCTTATAAATGTCTTATAATAATCTAACAATAAACATGTTTATTATGCTATTGTTAACACTTACATGGTCTTATGAGCACACATCAATAGTAATAAGCACCTCGTCCAACAAAAGTCGTGGTGACACGTCTAGTTAGAAACGGGCTCCCTGGATCAGATGTTCCAGCTGTCAGTTATCAATAACTGTTAACTTGATTCAAATGAGTTGGAGAGGGGAAACCCCTCTGAGAGTCTCTCCCCGGCAGCTCTGATAAACCTCCATCAGCTGTGTGTGTGGAGGTTTCATGTCAGTTAGCTACGTGAGGTTTGGGGTGGGGTCTCTGCTCTCAAACCTGATGGTAGTCTTTGTGTTTGGGCTTGCCTGCATTTGTTTGATCTGTGTGACGAGTTTCAACCACCTTTTGAATCATTGTACAGCTAGTCACACAAATATTTGGCACGCAGCTACACTTCTTCTCCTACAGTCACAGAGAGCCGTGAGCATCATCTCCTGTCTCCAAAATGGACGTCTAATGTTTTGTACTTTGGAGCAAAATGTGTAGTTTGATCCAGAACGTTGAGCCACCAGTGGAAGAGAAACCACTCATGTTAACAGAAACCAAACAACATCAAAGGTGCTGTTGGTTGTTTGGCAGCAGATAAGACGATTAGGAGTCAGAGGCCCCTCAGCAGCCTCCATCATTAAAGCTGCTGGCCCACATCTATAGATTATAACGGCTGCTCTGCTGCCTCTCAGGTCACACATCGCTCCACTTTGATCAGACTGCTGGTATTTGCGAGTGAACAAGTCAGCTCATGCTGCTGACTTATCAGCCTCTTTGTCTGCTCACACACATAGCTCACATAGGCTGCATGTTTGTGTGACACCGCCCTCTGCTGGGGAAGTGTGATGCTGCCTAAACACCCACCACTACCACCACCACCACCTCCTGCTCATGTGATGGAGCTGCACTCATGACAGAAAGGAAGTGAATTCATTGAGTGAAAACATGTTTTGTTTTGTCACCTATTCTTGAAAACTGGGACAAATCATGTCCTACCAAAAATAATTTATTTATACCAACACTCTGATTCCAATTTTTTGGTGAAAATGAAATATATGTAATTTATTTTTATTTTTTAATTTCTAAACCAGCCTTGTCCCAGCCAAGAATTCACAACTTCAAACAATTAAAAATGTGTTCAAATACTTCAAAATCTAAACCTTAACAGTACCTACTGTTAACATCAGTATAGAAATGTGCTATTGTAATCATCTTTATTTAAAATGTGTCTCAGATTTTCATCAACTCAGATTTTATTTTATTTTTTTACAAAAACATATTTAATCAGGCATAAAAAGGGTTAGCTATACCCAAAGGACCCCTGTCTCTCTTCCTGGTTTAAAAAAGGCAGGAATACTGTTCAAGCACTGGTAAACCTTCTACTTTCCAACAAATTCATTAAATAATATTGCTATCAGATGTGTCTGTCAACTCTGTAGCCCTTCTGAATCAAAGCTAAATAAGAATTAGGGATTTAAAATGTGTATTTTGATTAACATTAAGAGAAGTGAAAAAATGTAACATTCTATCAACTCTGAAAGACGTCAGCGCCATGAGATTTTCCATCTTATGGAGCTGACGTCTACATTTAATAAAAATGTAATTGGGCCGCTGGATAGTTACAAGGTTTTAACAGACAAGAGTTTCAAGAATGGGGGGTGTGCTTTCTTTCCTACAGGACCTGAATGCATCCAAAGATCTTAGTTGTTAACTTTTGGCCTTTAGCTGTTATTAAACAGTCCATGCAGTTAGTTGTAGTTTTCTAGCTGCTCTTAACTGTCTGATTTTCATTATTGTTTCATTCTCTGGCATGAATTTTCATAGAAAATATTCACCCATTAAAAAATCTATTACCAACAAAACCAGCAAATCTTTTGATCAAATCTTTGTTGGATGAGGCTGATTAACAGCAGGCAAAGTAAGCAGAACAGGCAGCTGCCTCATGACTCCACACCCAGAGGGGGCCTGAAGGCTCCATGATCACACAGACAGTATAAACTGATATAATAAGGCCCTTAGGATGACACCACATCTTGAGGCCCCCACAAGCAGAGTTTAACGTCTAGTTTTAAAGGTATAATGCACAACATTTTCTTTAAAAAAGACAATGTATAAACTCTTATTACATAATCACTTTCGATTATTGCTTATGACCTACCTACCGGCTGTGTGGTGGTGGCTGAATCTACAGAGACCCTGTAGCCCTCCACCTGTGTGTCCTTATTTTTTCCTCATTGTTTTGTTGTTCTCGGGACATTTCACCAACCCAAAATGTTCAAATAACGTCCTGATGCGCTTACGAACAGCTCAAATAAATCCTACTGACTCTACCTTCAAGGATTTCACATTTTAGGGTTATTTTGTGCGTTCATGGTTCATATTCAGAAAAACATTTTTGTGTGTTAAAAAAAACCACAGCTAAAATATGTATCTAATAAATACATTTAAGCAAATAAATCAAATGGAAAAAAGGATAAATGAATGATTTCACTTTGATACATACTGGCGAGCATGCTGTTTCTGTCGTGTCACATGTCGATGGTGCAGCTGAACAACACACCTGTTAAATAATTGTTTATGAGCGGGGGTCTATTCGCCTCCATGGTGGTTTGCATTTAATCCATTAAAAGAAACTATTGATGAAGTGTCTACTGCTGATACACATGACGATTGTTTATCGTCCGGGCCTACCATAAATTATGAATTATTAACTACACAGTGCACAGAGAGGAGAAATAAGGGACTCAGTGGGGGCCTTTAGGCTCCCTAGCTGCTTAATTTGACCCTGCTGTTATTCCTGAGTCCTGTTTTGTAATATAAAAACATATAGTGCATATACAGTACTGTGAAGTCTTTGTCTCTTTCTGTGTGTTTACAGCTCAGAGATTTCAGCATACAGTAGAGCTGAACAATTAATCGAAATTTTATCAAAATCGCAATATGGTCTACTGCTACTACTATTTCCAAATCGCAGGAGGTGCAATATTTGATAAAACCCAGTTTTGTTTGAAAAATTATTGTGGTGCTGCAGAGATGTGCTGGCCTGCACATCAGATTCTACAGACTTAAGAAAACATCTTTATAGGACTGCAACTAATGATTATTTTCATTATCAATTAACCTGACGCTCATTTTTATTATTAATCGATTAGTTGTTTGGTCCATAAAATGTCAGAAAGTGTTGATCAGTGTTTCCCAAAGTCCAAGATGATGTCCTCAAATGTCTTGTTTTGTCCACAACTCAAAAATATTCAGTGTACTGTCAGAGAGGAGTAAAGAAGCCAGAAAATATTATAATATAATCAATGAATTGATTCCTCAACAAATCATTGCAGTTCTACATCCTTTGGTACAGATCACCACAAAAATTCAGTGAAAAAAAGAATAATGATGTAAAAATGATCATTTCCTCTGATATTGCTAATTAAATTGCAATTGCAAGATAGTGTTTTTCAAAATGATTCAGCCTCAGACAGTCAGTTTTAGGACATCTTCTCAGAGCGGTGTGCTTTTGTCTTAACAGTGCTTCTGACACAGTGAGTTCAGTATTGAGAAATGCTTAAAACCCAGTTGTGGAAACTCTAAAGCAGGAGACGTCCTTCTTCTCCTCAGTCTTGTGACACAATGACATGGTTTAACCTTTGACCTCTTCTTATGCTGACTGAGCACACTGTTCTCACTGTTCCCAGAATCTGAGTCAGGTTAGGTCAACTCCAGGAGGGTTACTGTCTTAAATTCTGTCATTTTTGAAAATATAACAGTAGTAATTGTAATCCCTCATTTTTGAGGGTTTTCTTTGACAAAACAATTAATCAGTTATTCAAATGAAATAATTCATACATTCATAGGTACAACTGTAAGTATAGTATGTCATCTTATGAATAAAATGAGCATTTTCTCCAGAAGAATATTCATTTAGAACATTTTGTCATGTTTGGTTTGTTTTAGCCTCGGTGTTTAGTGAATGTTTGGCATATTGATGAAACGGCTCATCAACAACATGATGTGAATATTTACTCCTATCCAGTGAGCTAACTGTAGAACACATTACATGACTAAAAACAGTACGAGGACAATAAGATGAGACAGTGAGGAGATATTTTTATCAAGAGACGGCCAAATGAGAGGCGCACGGCAGGGCACATCTGACCTGAGAGCACTTGTGTATTTGTCTGGGTGTTGTTATTGTGTGATGTATTTTTCTTCCTCATGCGGATAGCTGGACCAAATGATACCCCGATGTTGGATACTTTGTGCTGCAACAGAAGGGTTTGAGAACATGGAAAGTCATTGTCTGGGTGTTTGCGGCTGTTTTTAGAGCTGCTATTTTGTACTTACATTCAACAGTCATACAGAGAGAAATGCACAGACAGCAATTTCTCCACAAAGTAGCAATGTAGCAACAAGACAGAAGAAGGAAAGGAATTCAGTCACTGAAGAAGTAGTGGATCACGCAGGTTGGGGTGGATGGGTATTAAAAAAGGTCAATATAGCATGACACATTATAACCCATCCTCTGGCCTCTAGTGCTATACTGTATTGGTGTGAGTTGCAGAGTTTTGAAGAAAACTGTTGTAGAGATGTCTGCCTGCTCTCCAATATAATGGGACTAGATGGCACTCAGCTAGTGGTGCTCAAAGCACCAATAAAAACTACATTTGAAAAACTCAACAGCAATGTCTCTTTACAGAAATAATGACCTGGTTGCTCAAAATCATTGACACACCTTGTTGTGAGCAGTTTCATGTAAGAACTACTTTTTCTCTAATAGGAATAAAATTGTTCCGATAGATTCTACTGTAGAAAAAAAGTAGTTCTTTGATGGGTTGTGTGGATTATTTTGGCCAGAGGATGTGTTATAATGTGTTGTGTCATAATTACCTTTTTTAAATACCCACTCCACCCCAACCTGCCTGATCTACTGCTTTTTCAGTGACTGAATTCCTTTGCTTTGCTTTCCTTACTGAAAAACTCATGTTGCACTTTGTGGAGAAAATGCTGATTGTGCATTTCTCTCTGTATGATTGTTGAAGGTTAGAACGAAATAGTAAAAACACCCAGACAATGACTTTCCATGTTCTCAAAAGGGAGAAAAATACACCACGCAATATCAAGTTTCATGTAGGAACTACTTTCTTTCTACTAGATTCTAAAGTCAAGAAAGTAGTTCCGACATGAAACTGCTCACAACAAGGTCTGTGGATTATCTTGAGTAACTGGGTCATGAATTTTGGAAAGAGACCCTGGTATCGAATTTTTCAAACATATTTTTTGTGCTTTTATCTTCACAAGCTGAGTGCCATTTAGTCCCATTATATTGGAGAGAAGGCAGACATCTCTACGGCCGATATCTCCAAAACTCTGTAAATCACACCAAAAAAAGTCTAGATGGATAAACAGCACTACAGACTAGAGAAAAAACATGTTTTTGATTTTGGAGTGAACTGTCCCTTTAACATATGTTGGTGATATAGGCCTGAGATACAGGTGTTAATAACAATACCAGAGGCCTGAAACTGAAGCAGCTAATTGGAACTCAGCCAGCATCTATTTTATTATTTACCATCTTTTCCTACTGTGACATGTCAAAATATATTTTGTGAAAAAGACCATGTCCAAACAGTGATATTTCATGTGTCATTTACATTAGTAAAACCTTTCAAGCATTTCACTTCATCAGCTAAATGTGCCGGTTATATGTCGCTGTGATGTTTGAATAATCCCACGGGTCACTTTTCCAGAAAGGTCACGGCACAAATCAGAATCCGCTGCTGTCACATTAATGGAACACAATGTTTCAGGCACAGAGATGAACTAAATGTGTGCCTTTTAAAACTGTTTAAGAGCACATTAATAAATTACACATTTAACGATCACCTCTTATGCATAAAGAAAATAAAAGCCGTTTAGAAGTACAGTGAGCAAGGTCCTTTCATTTTGCTGAGGATAAACTCATTTCAACTGCAGTCTATAAAAAACAGGTTTTCATTAAAAAAAAAACAAAAAAAAAACCTCAAAGCACAATAACTATCTGACTGACAGTCTCGCTAAATTGCCAGCTTATGTTTCTACCAACTTCTTACTATATAAATATCCAGATCAAGGCCACATTGCCCACCAGACAAAGTTGGGGACAACAGGTTTCTCCCCAAAACAGGTTAATCTGGCCCTGTCCACCCACTAAAACCACTTACATACAGTGTGAAAGCAAACGGGAATAAATGAAAGTTACAGCTTAATGTATTTGACTCTGCTCAGACTCTGTAAGTAGCAGCAGGATTGTATATTATTCTGGCTAATACATGATTAAATAAATGATTTAGATGATCCGCTAGTGATGTTAGCGCCATCACTGAAGGCTCCTACTGCAAACTAACACTCCATTTACAGCTGGTATTAAAATATGATCTGTATCCAGACACATTATCCAGATAAGGAAAAACACATGGTAAAGGGATATTTCACCCAAAATGAAAATTCAGTCATTATCTACTCAACCTCATGCCAACTGAAGGTCAGTCCTGACATGCTGTTTGCACACCGACATAACACACACACCCAGTTCACACTGTGTGCATGTCAATGTGAACATAGCAGCAAGCTAAGGATCTACAGTGAAGATTCAGGCTAAAACATGGTGAAAATAACATGTTCTTAGGCAACTTGGCATGTTGGGGCTTTAGGAGACTTGTGTCATGATCAGAATGTGATTGGATCTGTTTGACCTGGTTTTAGGTGTAAATGCAATCCATACAACATGATGGCATCCATACACAACGTAACATTGATGAAGTTTTTTTGGTTTTTTAACTAACATAACATACAGGTTGTTGTTTAACTTTAGAGAGTGAGCAAGTGAGAGGGCAGAAAGAGACAGAC